>APFE030276035.1:0-55198 GCA_000404065.3 Pinus taeda | reverse complement strand
TGTTTTACCTGCAAATCTTCAAGAATTTTCCTAAGCCACACAATTTCTTTTGTTGCTTCAGCTGCTGCCACATATTCTACTTCTATTGTGGAATCTACTGGAACTGATTGTTTGCGTGATCTCCAAGAGATAGCTCCTAATCCAAGTCTCATAGCATATCCTGAAGTAGATACTCCAGTTTCTTTGTCTCCATCAAAGTCTGAATCAGAGTATCCAATCAAGCTGAATTCGTCCACCTATGTATACTTGATTCCAAGGTCTTGAGTTCCCTTCAAGTACCTTAGAACTCTTTTTGCAGCAGACCAATGTCCCTCACAAGGCTTTTGCATAAACCTGGAGAGGATTCCAACAACAAATGAAATGTCTGGTCTGGTAGTAGTGGGGTAGATGAGACTTCCTACAAGATGTCTATACTTTGTTGCATCCTCAAATTCCTTTCCTTCAATAGATGTGAGCTTTAAGTTTGTTCCATTGGAGTAGAAAGAGGATTGCACTCTGTCATGCCAAATCTGTTTAACAAATCTCCAATGTATTTCTTTTGAGAAAGAAATATGGATTTTGGATGTTGGGTTACTTCAATGCCAAGATAGTAATGAACATAGCCCAAATCAATCATTTCAAAACTTTTTCCTAATTCTTTCTTTTTGGATGCAATATAACTTTCATTTTTCCCTGTCATTAAAATATCATCTACATATACCACAAGATATACAACTGTTTTGCCAACTTTCTTGACAAATAAAGTTGCATCATCAAGATCAAAATGATTGAAGTTGAGTTTCAAAAGATACTCAGTTAGTTTTTCATACCAGGCTCATGGTGCTTGTTTGAGGCCATACAAGGACTTCACAAGTCTGCATACTTTATTTTCATGTCCTTTCACAGCAAATCCTTCGGGCTAGGACATAAAAACATTGTCTTCTAGATCTCCATTCCAGAACACAAATTTTACATCCATTTGATGGACTTTCCAGCTGTTCTGAGCTACTAGTGCAAAGAGTGTCTGGTGGTGGCTCATTTCGCTGTGGGGGCAAAAGTTTGATCATAATCGACCGCTTCCTTCTGTGCAAAACCTTTTACCACAATCCTAGCTTTGTGCTTGTCAAGTGAGCCATCAGCTTTGTACTTGTTCTTGTGGACCCACTTACAACCAATTGGTTTGGTTCCAAATGGAGGATCAACCAGCTTCCAAGTGTCGTTCTTTATGAGGGCATCATACTCCTTTTGCATTGCTTCTTTCCATTCATCATGAGAGGTAGCTTCTTTAAAGGAATTTGGTTCAAAATCTGTAGACAAGTTCAATTCACAATCATAAGAAACATCCATATCAACAGGTGAATTAGAGTCATCTACATCACCTCCATTTTGTCGGTTTGAATTTTTGGTTCTTGTTTTTCCAATTTCATCAGGATGAACACTTTCAAGTGTCCTTTTCAGCCACTTTGGGGGACCTTTTTGAGATGGTCCAGGCTGCTCTGTTGATTAAGTTGGGAGTGAATCATGATTGAGTCTCCCAATTCTATCAATTACAACACTTAAAGCATCATCCGTTGTTGGAGTTTCTGTCGGGGGAGAGTATTCTTCAGAAGAAGATTCCACATGTTGATGTAGAATAGGAATCCCCACTTCAAGATGTTGAATCTGATTATCAAATTCTTGAAATGATTTCGTTTTTGCGAATCTATCCAAGCGATCAAGTTGTCGCTCAACAACATTGTCAGATTTGGATGATTCAAGAGAAATTACATCTCTAGATACAACAAATTTTTTATTTACTTCATCATAGAGGTGGTATGCTTTGGAGGTGTTTGAATACCCCAGGAAGATACACTTATGACTTCTAACACCAAGTTTGTTTCTATTCACCTTTGGTATCAAAGCATAACAGGTGGAACCAAAGATCCTTAGATGTTTTACTGAAGGAACATGTCCATACCACAATTCATAAGGAGTCTTGTTTCTTATAGTATTAGATGGACATCTATTCTTTAGATATGCAGCACATAGAAAAACATCAGCCCAAAACATTATCTTTACATTTTTGAAGAAAAGCATGGATCGTACCATATTCAAGATTGTTCTATTCATTCCTTCAGCTACACCATTCTGTTAGGGATTATAAGGCATAGTTGCTTGATGTTTGATCCCATGTTGGCGAAGATAGTTTTCAGATTCATTTGATGTATATTATTTTCCATTATCATTGCGAATAGACCCAATATGAGATTGTGCATCATTTTCAATCCCTTTATGAAAATTCTTGAATGTTTGGAAAGCATCAGATTTGTTCTTCAATAGATAAATCCAACACATTATGGTGTAGTCATCAATAATTGTCATGATATATTTATTTCCATTTGCAGAAGAAAACAGGCATTGGACCACATAAATCTGAATGAATAAGTTCAAGCTTTCTATGTGCTCTTGAATGTGAATCATGAAAAGACGGTTTGCTATGCTTTCCTAGAATGCAAGCATCACATTGCTTAAGTTTTCTAGGAATTGTAGGCAAACCAGCAACACCATTTTCTTCAATAAGCGGAGACTGTCATAGTTTAAATGTCCAAATCTAGCATGCCATAATAAACTTGATGGAAGTGTACCTTCTTCATGATGAGAAATATATGAGAAATGTTGTGCATGAGCATATGTTCCTTGCAGTTTGAGAAGTCTTTCTTCTTCTATTCCCCTCATGACAAGTGAGTGGTCAGATGATTTTTGTACCTCAAGCTTGCCATCTAACATATGAATGGACTGACCTTGCTGGTGGATGTGGACCAAGGACAACAAGTTTCTCTTGAGTTGTGGGAGATATAGAACATGATCTAGAAGAAAGTCTAGAAGACCAGGCAGTTTAAGCCTGATTGTGCCAAGCCCTGATGGCTTGATTTTTGACTGATTTGCAAAGTATACTGCTCCATTAACATTGTCAGTGAAATCTTCAAAAAAATATTTTCTATGAGTCATGTGACAGGTTGCACCTGAATCAAGCAACCAGTCATTTTTCCAGGAAGCAAGTGAAGCATTAAAGAAATCTTCATTTACTTCAATGTTACATTATGCCTCAACATAGTGAGTGGATTCAGGTGCTTGACCTTTGTTTGTGTCATCAATTTTACCTTTCTGTTGGTTTCTTCTCTGCTCAATTTTGTCCCATGGTAGCTTGCATGTGGATGCATCATGTGATCCATTTGTTTTGTAGCGAATACAGTGTAAATCTGCCTTTTCTCCTTGAGAATGTCCACCCCCCTGCCTCTGAAATATCTTCCTCTTCCTCTTCGTCCACCTCTTCCTCTTGTAGAATGTTGAGCAGGATGTTTTTCTTTATGAGCAAGGCACACAGTCTCTTCAGAAGACTCAGGGGTTTTCTTCTTTCCAAAAGCTTTTTCTCTTTTAGCAAAATTTTTCACAAGAGAGTCAAAGGTCACATCTTTGAGATTTCCATTTGCTTGCAAAGACTCAATATAATTGGAGTAATTAGGATAAAGTGCCTTGAGAAAAGCAATAAGAGGGATATCCAGCTCAACCTTAGTGGATTTGATATCATGCATTATAGACTTTATTTCAGATGTAAGAGCAAGATGATCATTATTTTGCAGTTCAAGAGTGAAGATTTTAATCATGAGTTGGACGACTTCAAGTGCAGAATGTGAGTCATAGAGTTCTTTCAGCTTTTGTAAAGCTTCAAATGCAGTTGAATATGATGAAATATGGTGACTCACCTCTTTATTTACAGATGCTGCGATTAATGCATAAGTTTTGCTATTATTGTTTTCCCAAATGGCAAGCTCTTTGTCTGAGGTAGGCTTTTCTCGGTCACTGTCTCCTTCTCCGACACACACTCCTTTCCACAACTCATTGAAGATGAGGGTGTGTTGTATCATCCGGGGCCAATCAGGATAGTTCTCCTTTCCAGTGAGAACTATTCCTACCATAGAGATGATTGAATGCATTCTGTAAAAGAAAAAAACTTCTACTGATAGAAAAAAATACTTCTACTGATATACAGTGAAATTGTTCTCAAAAGGGCAAAAAGATTTCAAAGTCTTTATGCAGTATGTTTTCTTCCAATGTCTCTATAAAATATCCTCCATATCATCTCCCCCTTTTTTTTTCTTTAAACAAAAACCATTCAATATATATATATATATATATCATTCAATAGATATATCTTTCAATATATATGCCATAGAGCAATAGGATAGCATTAAAACCATTGTATTATACCATGTGCAGCAACATCAACCAGAGAAATTCAGGAATAAGAAGTCTGTCTCCTTTTTTTTGTGTACATAAGGAGGGAATCGCAAAGCCCTCACAACTTCATTTTGCATGTTAAGACAAAAAACTATTCGAGAATTGAATGCGAGTTGAGGTTCATTTGTGGAATAATAATATAGACCAACGCAATTTTGTTACCATTTGAAATACAGTTCTATACGCCAAACTGTCACTCTGCATCCTATTCTTTCTGAGCCGACACCGGTCAGCAACATTAACAACACAAGGAAAGATTGCCCAAGGTGTTCTTAGTTTGTTTTGTCAAGATGTCGGTCAGTGAAGCTGCATGCACTTATGCAGCATTGGCTCTTTACAATGACAATATACCTATTACCGCTGAGAAGATTAGTACATTGGTGAAGGCAGCAAATGTGCAAATAGAGTCCATTCAAAACTTCACGGGTCTCAAGATTGAGTCTACCACGGAGCGTTATATGTATTAACGTAGAGTTCAAAATGGATGGGCAGATGTATAGCACGCAGCGTTATATGTATTAACGAAGACTTTATTCTGGACAACGTTAAAAAAACACTTGGACAGCATAGCACACGTTATGAGCAGTGTTAAAATAAACCATACCGTAACTAGAACTACGGACCTTCGAAATTTGGATAGCGCGTTCAACGGGCATATGTTAATACACAGTGTTAATATCATATAACCCATAACATTCAAAATGCATAGTGACTGTTCACCTTCAAAAGGATGACTGATACCAACTATGGACCTTCAAAACTTGGACAACGTTATGAACCAAACTGCAAGGCATTCAAAAAACCACATCGTTCATGTTCAATAGCCATTCAAACGCATTCAGTAACGCATGTGAGAATAATCAGGTGAATGAATTCAGGCAGTAGAGGCGCAGGTGCAATGACATCCTTTTTGAAACGTTTATGACAGTCAGAGAACTGAACAGTCAGACAGAGGGGTAGCTGATTTTATGGAGAACCTGCACAACTATATGGAGATCAGATAGGGAGTTACAGGGGACACAAAGGCTAAAAAAGAGCTGGCTCTGATACCATGTCATTCCAGGAGTAACTCCAGTTCCGCAGAAAACTTATTCATGTATTATTCCATAGGTGACCCATTATTATATACAATAGGGAGCGATTGTTCAGTTCATCTCCCGATGACTGTTTACCTTCCCAATTTATTTTATTTACATAAAATTCCCAATCATGAAGATTAGGTGTCAACAGTGCACAGATTTCTGTTTCAGTTATGCACTATATTTATTTTATTTTATTTCAATAAGTAGCTCTCCTGGAAATGGTTGAGAAATGGTATAAAAATTGCCTTACAAGAATTTATTGTTTTATTCTTAACATGAAGAAGGATGAGTGGTTTGGTGTGCCTCCAAGAAATGATTAACTTCCGAGAAAAAAGGCAACTTCAGTATTCTATGGAGTAGATCATAATAGTTCATTACCTAAATTAGATTCATTGGTAATGAAGCTTCAGCAAGAACTAGATCATCACCAATTTGGATACCAATTATAGCAATTCTCGTGTTGCAAACAAGAGATGGAGAAAACTCGAATTGTGAAAGCCAGTAGTGGAGAAGATAATTTTGTAGGTCACCAATAGATTGAGAATTGGCCTATATCATGTTGCCTGTGTCAATTTTCCATCTTTTTTAAAACCTTCATGAAGACAAAATTTCCAATCAATTGTAGATTTAAATGCATATACATTATTACAATTCTTTGTTACCAATGAAGCCAATTCTAAATATACAAGGGTCTTGAAACTATTGTTTAACAACTGGATATGAATTTAATTTCCACCATTTAATTTGATTGAAGCTTTGAATTTATAGGTTAGAGAGTATGCCCTCTTGTAGGATGGAGAAATCTAGAATATTTTTGTTTTACCTCATAATATGTCTTAAAATGAAGTTCCAACTAAGGATCTGCATGTTCAAATGACATGAGTGCATTTTCATAAAAGATAAGTCTCTTGCCATATTATTTTCAATGTTTCTTTTGAGAATTGTTTTTTCACTTATATTTAAAATGAATTTGGTGTTAGCTTTAAAAATAATGGATTTACTTATTTTTTATTTTGTTGGTATCCATAAAAAATAGAGATTTAAGGTAATTAAAATCACTATTTGGGAACTTTGAATGTTGAAACCACCTTAAAAGAATATTGAAAATGATTTTGTTTATTTATTTTTTAAACATTTTTTTATATTGTCTCTAAAGAGACAATAGTTTGAATTATGGACATATATTCTCTATAGAGAAAAGATGTTTTTAATCTCAACTACTGTCTCTGAAAAGACAAAAATGTAATTGTCTCTAAAGAGACAAAAATGAAAGTGTCTCTACAAAACAAATGAAATTGTCTCTAGAGAGACAAATGAAATTGTCTCTTAATAGACAATAATTCTTGCATTTATAGAGACAATAATAATATGTGTTCTATATTGTCTTTATAGAGACAATTTTTTAAGACAATAATTTTGAGACATTAAATTTTGAGACACGAGGTTAAGGAAATATTTAAGACAATACAAAAGTTTCTTTTTGTCTTAAGTTAAGACAATTGACCGAAATATTGTCTTAAAACCCCCTACATGTAGTAGTACAAGCCTGTTGTGGCACGTGCAATACATTGAGAATAGGAAGGAAGCTAACAAACAATTAAGAAATTGTAAGACAACGTAAATGAAGATTTAACATTGATGGAGTAACTAATTTGTTTAGTGATATTTTTCATGTGCTTGAACAAAATCTTATTTATTCTACAAAGAGTTTCATCAACACAAAACAATAGAAATGGTTAAGATCATGATAAAACAAAAGATAGGATGGATAATTGAAAATGACTCGATTAACATACAAGGTAGACTAGAATAACGAACAAAAAGGATCAATAGGAAGGAACTCTTTCTTTTATTATCAATAGACAAAATATTAAGTGATCTTTGAAAGAGAGATAAATGAAGATGAGGTTAAGGAAAGTATGCCTTCTCCAATCCTTTAGACAATGGTCCCTCTTGTTTTTTTTTGTTATTTCTTTCCAAGTCAAGAAGTTCGCAAGATCCTTCAATGGTGAAAATCACTGGAGAGTTAGGAGAACTCTTACCAAAAGGTGGGCAAAAAAAAACATTACTCTTACTTCTCTCACCCAATGTTAACCCATGATATTGTATTTTTAGATTCTTTTGTAGCTTCATTAAATCTATCTCCAAGTGTGAATGAAGCTTAAACTTGTGGATAACTCCCATGTATAAAGGGACCTTTGTGGTACCAAAGGACTACCTATTAATCTTCTTGGGCTCTAAATTCCCTAATTCAATTTTCACCTTGAATCTCAATGAGATTTGGACATTTAATACACAAAAAATTGGTGAGATCCCATTTCATATGGATATGTGCAACTATTGAAGGAATGGGCATGATGAAAACATCATGCAAAATGCTCACTGTGAGTTTGCATAAATGATGCAAGATCCACTTTTATATTTTTCCATTCCTTTTAATGTGCTAATTTAATTTCCATAAGTAGCTTTTGTCATGCTATGATAATTACATTCTTGAAAATTACTTATGTTGCAGTATGATTGATTTTCAAGTGATAATAAACATCAATAAAATCTATCATGTAAACGAAATAATTTTCTTCACCATAGTTATTATGTCATTTTATTATTTTTTACCAAAATTACAATCTCTCACTATTATTGTTGGTTTCTTTTTTCATATGATTTTATTACTCACTCAACAAATCACTTTTTCTACCATCAACGACCATAATGATTTATACTCTCACACTCACACTTTTATACCCCTAATGAATAAAATTATTACTCTAAATTAATACTTTTACTCACCCTTACTCTTAGAAATAGACATTTTCTCTCATTTAGTTTCATCCCCACTAGACCTTCCATACTCAATCAAGCTATAATGCTAAGAACCTAAAGTGTCTCTCTAACATTGGTACATGCTATATGTGTGAGCAAACATGGTCACAAACGCGTCGAGGTTCTACCACTTATTCAAACTATCAAAACAATGCTTTACTATACCCATGATTAGATTTCTTTATAATCTATGTCATGTCTACTTTCATTTACGATGTGTAATGTTGTAACACTAATGCCATAATCGAGGTTTGACAAAAATGTAACATTAAACGCATTATAGTTGAAAATTGCATTAATAGCGTAACATGTCAGACTTTTTAATTTCTTTGGAGTTCTTTGCATCATGTGACACCGTTGGAATATATAAATCTCCACATTTTATAAAAGGCCCACAAAAGGATATGCATTGTATATACCCTTCTATGTTTCTTTATTAATTAAAAATAAAGGAATTTGCCTATCCCCATTGTGGATATAACTAGCAATTGTCCCAAAAGGTACAAACAGAGGCCGATAGGATTATTAAATTGGAATTGTTGAATTTTTCTAGAAGAGTTAATTGGATTGTGGAAAACCTCGTTTTCTTGGACTAGATCATTGTGCAATTACTTTTCTTTAGATGTTTTGTTTATATCTATATTACAAGGAACACATTGAATGTCTTATTTCATTTTAGAGTAAGTTAATTACCCAAAATCAAGAGGTTAAGTTAATTACCCAAAATCAAGAGACCTCTATAGATGGCCAAGCATATACGAAGAATACATCTCATTCATATGCAATACCAAATCCATCTTTTCTTTTCTCTGAGTAAAATTTCAAAAGCATGAACACATGTCGTTTCACATGCACAATAAACCCAAATTCTGAAATTTCAATGCTTGGATGCATCCCATTCATATGCGACATTAAACACATATTTTCCTTAAATTTCAATCCATAAACACATCCATTCATGAGCCATAACAGAACCACAAAAAACAAAACCCCCTGGCCCATTAATAGATTATCTACTCAGAGGGAGGTAAGACGAAATGACATCATTGTCTACAGATCCTCCATGTATTTGAAGGAGATGAGGAGCGTCCCGTGACCCATTAATGCATTGTCTTCTCAGGTGTACGAGGTAAGACTAAAGAAAATCACTAGCTACAGATGTTTCATGTCTCCATAAAGCCTTGATAAATCTTCATTTATTTTGTAAATACAATAATTTGATTGCATTTTAACACTGTAAATACAAAAAATGAGCTCATAAAGAGAAGATAATCAAGAAGGAAATTCTTCAATTACAGACAAGAAATCAGGAATGGTGATTATTTTATAACGATCGAATCCACCTTCTAATAAAATCTTCTTCCATTCTTTCTCTCTTCTTTCCTTCCCACCAAAGCAGTGCACCACCATTACTAGATCAAATACTAGAACTAAATTAGGATCCAAAACCGACTTCTCTGTGATTAGAGTCCAACGCCACTATGTCAACAATAATGAGCTTCCCCGTCTCTGGGATCGCTTTCCTGCAGCGCTTCAGTATCTTGATACAGTGCTTGTCGCCCCAGTCATGCATGATCCACTAATGACATCGCACAAACAAATTGTATAGTCAAAACATGCTCTCATCTCATTCTAATTGAATTACATGACAGCTCAGCAAGTTCAAGACTTACCTTCATGAATATGGTGTCCGCAGAGGGCACGGTTTCAAACATGTCTCTGCCAATGTGCTCCACACCTATTTACATACATTTATATGTATAAGATTGTTATGCATATATACCATTGATGAAGCAAAGGTGTTGTTAGTAACCTGGGAGATGGGGAGCAATGGCCACGACATGAGGGAGGTCGTAGATGATGCCTCTGATGGAAGGATAACGCTGTAGCATAGCCTCGATTGTCTCCTTTGCAAGTCTAGCCGCTCAAGGCAAATCAGAGAATGGAAGTCAAATTTCGAAAAGCCAATAGGATTATTAAATTACCATAAAAAAAAGAGAAATTAGCATGATGATTTGATGTCTAAAATGTCAAACAAGGAAGCACAGCCTTGTGATTTTAAATATGACATTTTTTTTCAAGTTTGGCTGAAGATGACTACCAACGCAACCCCAATATCCCTGACATATTTGATTTTCACCATGCTTTTAAATTGCAGATTAATAATTCGTATTTCCTTTTGACACTTGTGCCTTCCATGTGATTTGTCGATATTGCCCCTTGGACAATTATCATTGCCCTATGCAAAAAAATCTTAAAAAAATGTGAAATAATAAACAAAAATGGTTTAACCTTCCCTGCTATATCAAGAATACAGCAAAACAACTATGGTTCCCTGCAACAAAATAAGGTAAAAATGCCATTGTGCATATATATAGGGCAATACTAAACAAATTAATCAATTAATGTTAACCCTTATCTTCTATCAGCTTAACTATTTACTTGGGCATTCTCATCTACCTATTTACATGGGTCATCTCCATAAATATAGGTTCTGGACATTCAACTGATGGTATTGAGCAAAATAACAAGTAATTAAACAACAAAATGATCGAGTTGATAGAATTTGCAGAGAGCGAACCAAAAATGACCAAATGATTTCTCTCCTTGAGAAAAGAAAAATCGCTACTCACTTTACCTAATAAACTGAATGCCGCAAAGTGGTGACAAACATCCTTTTGCACGCATATTATTGTCCTGTGTGTTGTTTCACCTGTCCAAATTCACAACAAGCCATTCAAATACCGTGTTAGAAAGATTTGAGAGACAAAATCTGCATCTGAAGCAGTTTTTGACGGATAAAGAAATAAGAAACAAGTGAGAGAAAAGAAAATAGATTCAAAAATCGAAGCTTCTCGTCTTATATTATCCCTCCATGGCGAACTCTTCTCGTCCCCTGTTGCAAAATTAATAGGCAGGGCAAAACCATTCAATAAAAATTGCAAAATAAAATAAAAGGACTATCTCTACGGTTAAAGCCCTTGTGATTTTTCCACGGCTTCACCGTAATAAAGAAATAATGGATTGAAACAGTTGAAAAAATTGGGTTCCATGCATAGCCATTATCTACGACGTTGTTTTTCCCTGTACAAATTTATTAGTAAAACCCATAGATATTGAAAACCAAAAGCATACCTGCTTCCATCCATAAAAAAATTTCGAGAATTTCATTCCAATGGATCAAGGATTTCATCTCTATTGATTCTTATGCTCAACATAACAACAACAAAATGGAATCGCCAGGATAAACCATGCAGACACTCTTTTAAAAAAAACATAAATTAAATTCAAAACAAAGGAAAACACAACGAAAATAAAACATTGTAAAATCCAAAATGCATGGCCATGCAACAAAGAAAATAAACTTGAACAAGAAACAAGGCAAGCCAATGCAATGCAGAGTATTGAAGAAAATGATGAGATGAAAAAAAGTGAAAATTTTCAACAACTAAAACTGTAAATACAAAAAAGTCAAGTTTAGTTTAGCACTAGCACAACATGATGGAACAGAATAGCCATTCACATCCCATTAAGGACTTGAATTTGAGAGGTAGGGTCTTTCCTGAGCATAACTAACTCATAATGTAATTTGTCATTTGAGAGGATAAAAGCAATGCTTCCCTCAACCCCAAGTGTCAGTTCAATTGGTTAAACCATATTCCCAAGGCATGTTGTTGACAGGGAGGCCATTGAGCTTGTCAGGGTTACCAACCACTATTGTGGATGATTGGTAAATGAACAACCCTCCAGGGATCCCACAACATTTTCCTCACTGCTCAGAAAAAGAAAAGAAAAAAAATAACAATTGTTTCCCTAGAAATATGTTGGACCTAATCAAGCAAGTTATAAATCATATGGTCATACACTTCTTTCAAGCGCAGAGGTGCTACTTTTCATTACATAGAAAATTTTTTGGATGGAAAAATGCCTCCTATTGCGAAAAGGTAATTACTAATTTTATTTTTGATTCTTTGCCCCAAAATCCACAATCACAACAATGCCCATACTCCTCGGACAACTCTTTAATGTTTTGAGTCATATACCAAAAGGACGCTAGTTGATAACTTTGCTATT
This sequence comes from Pinus taeda, assembly GCA_000404065.3. Classification (NCBI taxonomy): domain Eukaryota; kingdom Viridiplantae; phylum Streptophyta; class Pinopsida; order Pinales; family Pinaceae; genus Pinus; species Pinus taeda. The sequence goes on along the minus strand of APFE030276035.1, from coordinate 42,962 downwards.
GATAACTTTGATGACACTAAAAATACATACCCAAACATGAAGCAAACATACCTTGTTCACTTAATGCTTCATCTACTGTGCAAGCAACCTACAGTATCCAAAGAAACTTTATGTCAAAAGTTAAAACATGAAATAACCATCCATGCCATGAAGAAGAAAGCAACCGCAAAATAATGTTTATGCAATAATATGATAATAACAAAAGATGTAATGTTAATAGAAGACCAATATTCATGTTTTATTTGACACAACCATTCTTTTAACATCTTCAGATCAATCTAAAAATGAAAATGACAACAAACAACAGGGAAACCCTAAACCAATTTCATACATAATGTAACAATACAACAATACAGACCAACTAAAGTTCAAAGATGCAAAATGCCAACAGTTTTATTTGATATAATCATCTTTTTCTATGTTTAATGTTTAAGCAAATTTCAAATGGGAATTTGCAATAGAGATAAAAGGCAAACTTTATTGAAATGCTCATATTGTCTGTTGCCTAAACCAAATACCCCATAAGTAAGGTTGGAAAGCCAAGGCCCTCTCTCTTTTTCCTGGTCAAACATACAAAAGGGGCAATAAGCCCGTTAAAAAAGTCTGACTTAATAGCCAAAGGGGCAATAAGCCCGTTAAAAAGTCTGACTTAATAGCCAAAGGAACCAGTGATCTAAACAAATGTTAAAGGTTTAACAATTTACCCCCTCACTAAACCACTTGTAGAACCTTGTTGCATTATCAGTTGGCTCTCCATCTCCATACCTGCACAAGTACTTCAGCGCTTAGAAAATATTAGACCGTAAAACATAGTTACAAACGTCTAGCACCTAATACGGGGCATTTTTGCACACACTGTTGATAAAGATTAAATAAACGCAACCACATTTGGACTAAATATATTGAAGCGGACTTCATAAAGAAACTTTTCAAGTAACCTTAGAAACATACTCATTCAAACTCTGTCAAATGTGACAACAACAACTACACAGGACTGTTAATTGCATGCATTAGGGTGGCAGATGTTGGAAGGTCATCATGGAGTACTAGAAAGTACAACAAACCATTCCCTAATTAATGGAGAGTACTCCAAAGGTTTGGAGCTATTAATCTGTCACATGGCTCACAACCCTGCACTTAATCCGTCACTCCCTAATTAATGGAGAGTACTAGAAAGGTTTGGAGCCATTAATCTGTCACATGGCTCACAACCGTGCACTTAATCCGTCACATGGCTCACAACCCATGTAACTTCACCAAGTGTCCAAGCAGTTGTGTGAAGGGACATGAGTTCCTCCTTCGCATGCATTACGCTCGCAATGTGCATGCTTATGTCCATGTTATGGTTTTCTCCAGCCCACTGCGGAGTAATGGCAATGTTGTTTGAGAAGTGCAGGGGGGAGAATACGGTTGTTCTCGCCTGGTAAGACATTTCATCGATTTCTTCTGGTTGTAGTTTGGGTTTCTGCTGGTTGGTTTGGAAGTTTTCAGAGGAGCCTTCGTGCTGGAGGTACATTGGCACACAGGGATACTGCTGGCTTCAGGCTGGTGTCAGTTTTTAGAAAGCAGTTTTTCACCCAACCCATCTGTGCCACCTGGCAATCTGCAGTTCTTCGATCTGAATCCAGGGAAGCATTCCCAACTCTCGAAAATGGGATATTGGAGCACCCTCAAGAACCAGGAAACGTGGTGTGGGAGTGGGACCGCAGGCGACATGGAGCATTTTATAATAGGAAAAGTTATTGGTCAGATTACGTGCCTGATCGATTTTAGAAAACTTCAAGAAATTCGTAGACTCCTCAGGAGTCATAAGGAACATATCCATTGCAACAGATCCTAATTTCTCAATGTTACTTCAAAAATTCATGAGATATTAATAGTGACATATTACGCCTCAGACCGCAGAAATCATGGGGTCTCCTGTGGAACCGAAGCAACAGCTGGCAGTTTTGGAGGCAGAATGCAATCTCCAACAAAATCTGGCACTCAATTTCAGCATGGGTGGATTAGTCTGTGGCCTTATATCAAAGACTCTCGGCCAACTCATCCCAGGGTGAGACAAAGGAGGATGAAACATTGCGCCAGCTTGACAAGGAAATGGAAAACGTGAATCAGGACCCTGAGCCTCAGCCAATTAGTACAGGATTGGAAGAAGTAGCTCATCCCTATGCTTTTTGTTAATTTCTATGCTTTTCAGGACTATAAGAATCTTAGGCATATATTATAGAATATACAACGTTGAGAAGTAATGGATGGTTTTGTACAAGGACAAAGCTGAAATATGTTTTGGGCCTGCGGTGGGATTTTTTTGGGGACTGTTTAATGGTTATTTGACCTCTGTGGAACAAAACTATGATGTCATTCCTGCCGCAGCATCTGCTGTAGTTTTTATATTAATATAATTTTACCAAATTATTGTTTAAAAAAACAGCATGCAGTGCGAAACGACTTTGATAATTATCTTAACCAATATGCTAGGATATGTTGTCCCAACGAAAAATATGCAAAGGGTTCCCAATATGCTTAAACATTTGGATATAAACAGCTGGATAAATGTTGCTGGTCAAAGAATGTTGGTATTTTCCGTTGCTAGCATAAAAAAATGCTAATTTTTCCTTCTTTAATTTTTCTTCATAGAGCTCATCATCTGCTGCATAATCATCCTGGTGAAAATCAACCAAATAAGATTTCAGGTTATTTAATTCCAGTCATTCAAGTAACAAGCGATTCAAATTTTGAAAGATATAATCAATTTAAAAAAGTAATATAACAGCCTTGTATCGACACCTTTACTCACCAGATCTAGTACTTTAAAGACAGCCTTATCATACCTAGCTTTCGCTTCCTCGGCGAAAGACTGTCACACATATAAAAAAATCGTCAAATAAGTTAGTAAATGTAACTTCACTAGAATTAGCATAACGACAATACAAACAGCAACATGGAATCAAAACCAACACCCTTGAGAAGCTCAGTAACGGTAATCATAATAACAAAAGGACGAACATGGAATTGAGAAGATTCAAAGCCAAGACAGACTGCCAAGATGTTTTATTACTATTAACTAGAATATTAATTCCAAATCAAAGACTCGTATAGATTTGCTAGGGTTTGAAACCAAAAGTCACTTACAAATAGCCATCAATGAAAATCAATAAACTCAAGACTAAAAAATGAAAAAAGATAGGTGTGGAATAAACCGGATGTGAAACAAAACCGCTTTAAGCAGAGTTTTACAAATAATACCAACAATAAAAGCAGTACACAGGAGGATCGAGGATTAAGAACAATGGAAAACAAGAGCGACTTGCACAGGGAGCCAAATGGTCATAAGCATTAGTTTATTGTAAATTTTTCAAAGAATGACAGCAACTTGAGAGGAGTTAGAACCCTTACCGCTTGCAAATTGATGATAGAGTTGAATTAAAGAGAATCGAAGGGAAGACAGCTTCATACCGAAATCAAATGCTTACGATTTTTATTAATTATGTGGAATTAACGGATACACGCTCATAAGCGAAGTATAATAATGATATCTATGGTAAGTTGCTAAGAAGCTAGTGAAGAAGAACAGTGCTTCCCAAAACCCAGGGAAGAAGAACAGCAAGGACAATGGGAGGGAAAAGGGAAAAAGCAGACCTAAAGAATAGTAAAAAACAATAAAGCAACTCAACCTATATTTGAAAAAAATAGTGACACTTCAAATCAACGGTTGAAAGTGTCTTACTTAATCCAACGGAACAAAGTAAAAATGAAAGCCTACATAGGAAGGCCTATCGGCCTAATAAAATGATTAAATTGAAATGACTTATCACCGTTCTGCCGTTGACGTTGAATTCATAAACATTATTTTTATCTCATTTAAAATTAAATTTTATTATCAAAAAACCTATCATAAATCGGCTCTCCACATCAATGAATGAAGCAGCGCGACTTTTCGAAATTGTACTTTTAGCAATACTATGAATATTCAATGGGATCAAAATATTGCTATCAAATTTAGTCAGTTCTACCCAAGATTTGAATGCAACATCTGGTGTTTGTCAGCGGAGTGATACATCTTTTCCTGAACAAATCTAAATCCTGTTCCAATTAAATGGCACTCCGCGAAGTATCGGGATCGGATATTGTGTATGATCCAGTCCGTTTGCATCCAAACGGAACCTTGTTCGATCGTATTGACCTGGAAGACATATTGGACAGTGATAACAATAACAGACCTGGATATAACCAAGAGACTGGCTGGCCTTTCCACACACACGATATTCAACCCCAACCCGAAATAAGAATGCAAATGCGACAACGTGTGGCCGTTGGCGAAGAGACTTTTGTACGTCAAAACATGTTATTAGCTTCGTCCGTGATAGAAGACTACCCTTCTGAGATATTTGACGAGAGCCATATGACTGATTACCTCAATTCATTGTGTCACTGGATTGAAAACTGTATCACATTACCGCGAGATATGAAAATTCTGTGGAAAAATTTAAATCTCCTTCGTCTAAATTGCCAGTATAGCGACGCAAACAGAAGACTGTTTCGTTCTGTGAAAGGATTCGTCAAACTGATTCATACCCGATTTCTGCGTTTCTGTAGACCTGAACTAGAGAGGGAACACAGGGATACTGTGAACATCTGTAGGGAGATACTCAAGCTTGCGGAGATTACAGACTTCAGTGAAGAGGACGCGTTTTCTATTACGGCCATCCCGTCCTCCGCCGGGAGGTTGAGTGACGTAATGTCGAATGTTTTGAAAGCCGGAAGTACCATTTATTTTGTCGGCCAATACAAGAAAGACGTGCGTAGAATAGTGCGCATCATGGAAGTCATGATTAAGAATCCACAGTTACATTATTATCCACAGTTACATTATTATAATTATCCACTGTTACATTATTTTCCACAGTTACATTATTATCCACTGTTACATTATTCTTATCAACAGTACATTTTCTTCTCTCACATCTTGAGTGATCCACCCACGCCTAGTGTCGACCTCATCCGCTGTGCAGATATTGCCTATACGTATTGTAGCGAGGTATTTGATCCATTGCTCGCTGGCCCCGCATTGTGCAAAGCATTGAAAACTCTGATTGACCGTTTTCTGGATAATAACAGTAATCGGCATGGGGTTATTGTTGATGAAGAATACAGTGATCGATCAGCCGCGCTAGGGAAGGTTTTGAAGATTTTGTGTCAGCTCTGTGCCAAATATGGCGACGAAGTTGTTAACTGTCTAGTGTTGCCGGGCTACTTCAATCCCATAAAGTGTTCGAATCTAATTCTGAACTATGCACTCTTGCATCCAGAAGAGGGGGAGGGTTCATTCAGTGGCAAACACTTGCTGTATGCTATGATTATGAATAAATACATCTTTGAAAGCACTGCCGCGCAGGGTGTTGGTGGTGTTGGTGTGTCGATCGAGGACATCAATGTTGTGTTCAATTTTGCTATGAGCTCTTTGCCTGGTCGTTACCTCTTCAACGGCCGTCCAAGGCTAAAGGAGTTGACAGACCAAGTGGTCGACACCATGCTAAATTTCCCACCCTGTCAATCCGTGCTTCAACGCTGGAATGAGAGGTACTCTAGTCTCTTTTAGATTTCGAACCCTTTTGAACCTTGTCACTTCAATTTGAAAAGCATACTCTTAACCATAAAGGTTATTCATATTATAAATAACACAAATAAATGTTTGTATTTTATTTGAAAATGTTTTCTTAATTCTTGCATAAGGTAAGTTTCTTGCAATTTATTTGATTGTTGATAATTATTTATTAATGCAATAATGTTTAGTTTTGAGAAACAATTAGTTATATTTCAAAATTATTGTACAAATTTTTTCGGTTGAGCATAATTTGAAGAACGTGGCCCATGTTTTCTATTTTTTTAAAGTTTATGTTCGTCTATTTTATATATTTCATTTGATCATAATTTTTTTTCCTCGAGGACATTACGTATTTATGTTTGCACAATTTTTATAAAATTTAATAATGAAAAATTAATTTAAATAAACATGATACTAAATATGTGTCCATGTTTTATTTCACATCATCATGTATTTTTAAGAAAATAACAAAATGTAATACGTGCAAGTCCAAGAACAATACATGGAATACGAAAAGTCATTTAGTTATATATGGACAAAATACCTTAGAAGAAGTATATGGACAAAATACCTTTTAGGAGAAGTCCAAAGGTCATTTAGAAGGAAAAACATATTAGAAGTATAAAAAAGGTGATATAGTTATTTAATCAAAAAAATAATAGTTAATAATATAGAGTTATAAAAATATATTTACACACTCACCAGATAAATGTTTATTTGTAAATAAAAGATTTTGAAATCAAATATATTTACACACTCACAAGATAAAAGTTTATTTGTAAATAAAAAATGTTGAAATACTCTTGAAAATTTAGGAGGGACATGTTATTTAATATTACATTTAAAAGTAAATAAAATAATATTTATATTAATAAAATAAAAAATTATGTTTATTTTAGACCAATGTAATACATAGTGTGTTATAGTTTTTTAAATTTTTTCATATGCAACATTGAGAAGTCACAAAGATATATTTACATATTAAGAAGATAAAAATTTATTTGTAAATTAAAAATGTTGAAATTCTCTAAAAGAAAATTTAGGAGAGAGATTTTATTTATTATTATATTTCAAAGTAAATAAAATAATATTTATATTAATAAAAGTTTATGTTTATTTTACATAAAATATTTTCATTTTCATTTTCATTTTCATTTTACATTAATTAAAAATTGTAAACATGTACTATAAAAATATGTAATGTCTTTAGTATTTAATGTTGAGTTGAAATATAACACGTAAAAATGATATTTTTGATGTTAAATAATATTGTGTAATCTATTTAGATTTAATTGACAAATAAAATTAAAGTTAAAAATATTTTAATAAAAAATAATATTTTATTATTAAGCATAAATAAATATTTCAATTTCTATATTAAATAACATAATTTTATATAAAAAAAATTCAATTATTCATTTTTGCTATAACTCTACAATTTTTTTCCATACTTATATGTATTTATCATGCTCATGGGATATATATAAATTATTCAATTTTACTGAAATGACCAAGATAGGGGGACTTTTAGCATTATTAATCTAATCTTCACCTATGTTCCATCACTTAACTGCACTATTTATTTAACCTTATGATATTAAATAACTAATCATTTGGTCATAGGGTGGAATTCCCATGTGAATGGTAACTTGAGTGTGATGACAGAACTTTATCATATACATGCCAACCCCCTTCCACCATTCCAACAAGGATTGTTATGTAGTGTTAGGGTTTCCCTTCACCTAATGCACTTAATTCTAAACAGCTCGTGTGGGTTTTTGTGTCAAATCCTTTGTAGGCATGTACCCCTTACCGAGGTGACAATCACCTGAACGATAAAGCTCCCTTTGTATGAACAGTGGGATGGAGTTTCACTTCTTGCCGATCATAACCATTTACCCAAACCCTAATACTATTCTTGTCAAAGGCTTCAGGTCTATTTGCCACTTTGGCAAAGCTACGTAGGCAGCAGCTGGCCATGGCTGAAACTATAAGTCGTCCTTGGACCTTATAGCTATCGTAATATATACTTCCAACATTGGTATTGTCATTGTAGGGTTTTCCCTATATTGCTCGCAACTCTCTTAATTGTAGTTAATTGTTTCCTCTTTTGTAGTGCGTGCATAATGCCAATGTTTGTTACAGTTTACTAATTGATAATGTGATTTCTAGATCTCGCTACTACAAGCCAAAATACTACCCACATGTTCTCCTTGCCAATCCTCTCCATACATGGCTTCCCCGGTGTTAATGGTTCACCTCATCTCATTTCCTATAGTTCCACATAACACATAAATTGTTATGGTTGTAGCTTCTTGCTTGTCGTTTTCTCGTCATATGCATCAATATACATCCTCGGTTATGATTTGTGGCTTCGTTTCTCTTGAGTTTAATTTTAATAGAGTTCCTATATAGCATTATTCTACTCTTCTTCTCTCTAATCATATATCCAATTCTTGGCCTTTCGGACCGGAATTATGTCTTCTCGATGTTCTAAGTAAACATTAATAGATGATCCATATATCTAGACCTCATATATTTTTTTCCTTATCCAAATCCTTATTGGTCTCATCCCATATGTGATACCTTTTTGCGCACTAACACCATCATTTGTATCATGTATCCAAGTGATTTACAAGATCATATGCCACTTGACGAGAAAATAAACGGAATATCCACGTAACAGTGAGTATGATGCTCAACATTCTAGGTTAAAACTTACGTTCCTAATATTTTTTCTTTTGTAATAGTAGAAACTACTATTATTTTATTTCGTAATAGCAAAAACTACTATTACTCAGTTACTTATGCTATAGTGTTAGGTTCCCATATCATACCACTAAGTTGCCATTAACAAATGACATGCACACTCAAAAATAGTAATTTTCAACGTTCAAACTAAATCTCAATCCCATTCAATAGACACCCATAGTTTCATATTACAAATTCAAGATTCTGTTCATTTAATACTTCTAAGTACACCAACTTCCAAAATATTTCTCATATAACAATAATAAAACAACATTGTAATCAAGTAAACCGAAACAAATTAAATCCCATAGTAATAGTAATCTAACTAGAATAAGAGTAATCCAATGAGAATTACTGAAAGGAGAGCACTTGCCAGTACCAATATTTTCGCGGCCCAACTTTCAACTGCAATCTACTAGTGAGTTGATCTTTTCTATCCACTTGGTCAGGATTTTCCATAAAATATAGTCTTTCTATCCCACAATGCTTTTATGTTTTATCAGAGTTTAGCATCTTTCTCGAACTAAGAAACTTAATGGAAATTTTTTTATCCGGTCCATTAAGTTTATCTAGAGTTTTGTATAGAATTATTATCATGAAAGGATATTTCAATTTCATTTTCTAATGAAATATTTGTTTATACTTCTTTGACAAGAATATCATTTTCTGGGTGCCTCATTCACAGTACCTACATTCCATTAATTAATTTAATAAAATATTCATTTACATATGTATTCTAATATTTTTCATGGATTCTTTGCCATTCTTTCTATCATAACGCAGTCTAACCAAAACAAGATTACAACAATGGAGGGATATTAGACTTTAATATATTCCTTATAATTCAAGGTAGGAGTAAGAATTATGATTTGTTCATTGTTCAATACAGAGTTGACATGCAAAACTTAAAAAATATTGGTAACAAAAATCATTCGAAGCATACACACATAGAAATAAGTAACATTTTTGAAAATACACACACACATATAGATATTCTTTCTACTTCCAAATATGATAGAGCATGTGTTAACATTTTAATGTGTAGAGTGTGAATTATATAATTTGGTAGAATTTTTCTACGCGTGAGCTAGCTCTGATACTATGTAGAATTTTCTCTACAAATCATTTATCTCACTGATATCATGAAGAAATTTCACCTACAGATCAAACTGATATATGCAATGTACTAAAGCATAATACTAGATCTACATCTACCATAAACTTTTGCGAAAGCTAATCCCATGAGCAACATCAAGCATGGACAAATATAACTGATAAGAAGTAATAAATCACACATAACACATAATATATCACTGGGGAAAGCACCAACATAAATCCCCAACATTGTATTATCAATTAAGTGGATATCCTCAACAACATACAAAAAGAATCAACTCAATAGCTATCTTGTTCTCTCTATAATTAGAAGATGAAAATCATGGAGTACCTAGGCCTCAATAAATAGGCTATAAATTGGCCTAATCATACCTGCTACCACCTCAGGTCCAACTATGTAGTCATAGCAGAAAATAGATTCCTTCCTCATGCAAGAAATACCTACTAGAAATATCCTAGCATCTGATAGTACACTTTCCCTCATCTGATCTCAACTGGGTCTTTGTTTGAACTACCATGCATCAGTTATTCATCAGAGAGTACTCAGTTATCTGAAAATAATAGTTGTCACATGCATGCAAGCATCAACAAAATATATCTCATTAATTTAACAAATTGTTAAATTAATCTAACTGGACTTGACTAAGTCAAACTAAGTCAATTGATCCTCTCAATATAGAACTAAACCTTATCTTGTTCAATCAAGGGATAAATTCCTAAATCAAGAGAGAAAATAATTGCATGGTCTCACAAAGACTTCAAGTTTAATTTTCCATAACTAATTAACTCATGGAGATTAATTAATTAGTATTTTAAACTACTTAATTAGCAATAATAAGAACAAAAAAACTCCCAACTAACCTCTTTGTTGGGCTAGAAACATACTCTGATGTTGAAGATCTACCTACTACAAACAAGTGCTCCCTCTCTAACCTCTAAGCTACTGCAACATATCCATGCATCTCACACCATTGCACCCCTCTCTGTGCTACCCTACATTGTGAAACACACTTGTGCCTCTCACATTGCTGCAGCATTTATGCTCTGTGTTGTCCTCGGATTCCCTACACTGTAGCTCTCTCTACCGCTCCACCCACATCCATCTTTACTTAATCAGCTAGTTCCTGCTACTGCACATGGAGGTTCCCGTAGGAAGATCTCATCCAAGAGGTCGGTTACCTCAAGGATCCTGCCCCTCCTCCTTGGGACAATCACTCTATATCACCCGACCTCCTACCTAGAGGTACGGTTGCATGTGATCCCTCTACCCACCTGGCTCGAAGCTTTCCCTACTAGAGGTCTCTACATGAGTAGATGTCTATACTCGATCTCCTCTCAGCATCTCCTATTATGGCTGCTCCACAATCTCCTGAAGCTGGTGTATCAATCATTGCTCCTCCACAATCATTTGAGACCTCTTCTGGCACAACATGTTGAGAGGTAATATACCCTCATTCTCAACCACCACGTCTCCATCAGTTGCCTTGCTACTCAAGGTTTTGCATGCATCTTGATCCTTAAGAGCATACAAGCTCTTGACCCGTGAACTGATCTTCTTCACCTATTTAGTGATGATGTGTCTAAGGTAAACCTTTCCCTTACTGAAGACTACATCAGAACCTTTGTCTTCCAGCATTTTAATCGACACCAAGTTTCTCTTTAGTCCTGGTACATGGTTGACATCGGTAAAGGTAAGGCAACCTCTATGCTCCCTTTGAAAAATAACCGTGCCTTCACTTGAGACACTATACTTTTTATCATTACCCATCGCTACGAGTATCTGGAGATCTTTCTACTCCAAAGTACTGAGAAAACTCTTATCGCTAGTTATGTTGAAAGAAGTTCCACTATCAAGAAACCAACCACTTCCCACCATGGATGAAACCATGCATGTGAAGAGTGTGAAATCCAACTCAAACTGTGAAGCGAGTGCCTCGCCTTTAGATCCTTCCCTGAATCCCTTCTTGGATTTCCTTTGTGGACAATTTCCAGCATAATCACCCACCTCATGACAACGAAAGCATCACACTTTTGATTTGTCAACCTTATTCCCACCATTGGGAGAATTGGATTCGGAAAGAGAAACCTTCTCCTTCCCCTTCTTTGCCTTACTCCCTAAGGCACAGTTCTCCTCATCCTCCAAGGACGAAGAACTGTATTTGGTGCTTCGTTTCATCTCATCATGCATCATATCCGACCATAGTCGTTCCCAATATGATAGTTTATCGCTTCCTTTAACCGAGTCTTGGCAGCTATGCCATCTCTTGGGAAGGCCAGGGAGTGATAGACTCACCATATCATCATCAATTATCACAACTCCTACACTTGCAAGCTCATCACTGCATGTGATGAGCTTGGTGAGATACATAGAGATCGTCTCATCCTTTTCACACTTGATTTTTCTAAGTTTGTCCTTTAGTGCCAGGTTCCTCTGATCACTGTTATTCTGATATAAATATTTCAATGTTTTCCACATTGCAAATGGAGTCTCCTTCCCATGGAGGCTCAAGACAATGTGATATCACACTCCTTCCAAGAGAATTCTCCCAGCTCCAGCCACACACTTCCTCCATTCCGCCAGTTGAGTAGCATCAGTAGGCTTAGGGACTTCTTGATCAATGAAGTCCTCAAGGCCATTATCTTCCAATACTACCTCCATGTGATCCTTCCATGCTATATATTTTGAGCTGCCATCAAGGGCATACTCAAGCCTCAAACCATAGAACACCATCAATGAAATATATGTGACAATAACTTGAGATCTATATCCTGAATAATAAACTTCGAATTCCTTCTTCTAAACTATTCTTCCTAATCACCTGTGCTCTAATACCATGTAGAATTTTCTCTACAAATTAACTAGCTCAATAATATCATGTAGAAATTTCACCTGCAGATCAAAATGATATGTGTAATGTACTAAAGCATGATACTAGATCTACATATATCATAAACTTTACGGAAGCTAATCAACCATGAGCAAGATCAAGCATGAACACATATAACTGATAAGAAGGAATCAATAACACATAACATAGAATATATCACTCGGGAAAGCACCAGCATAAAGCCCCAACACTGTATTATCAATCAACTGGAGGCCCTCAACAACATACAAAAAGAATCAACTCAATAGCTATCGTGCTCTCTTTGTAATTAGAAGATGAAAATCATGACTACCTAGCCCTCAATATATAGGCTGTAAATTGGCCTAATCATACCTGCTGTCACCTCAGGTCCAACTACGTAGTAATAGAAGAAAATAGATTCCTTCCTCATGCAAGGAATACATACTAGAAATATCCTAGCATCTGATATTACACTCCCCCTCATCTGATCTCAACTGAGTCATTGTTTGAACTACCATGCATCACTTATTCATTAGAGAATACTCAGTTATCTGAAGATAATAGTTGTCACATGCATGCAAGCATCAACAAACTATATCTCATTAATTTAACAACTTTCTAAATTAATCTAAATGGACTTGACTAAGTTAAACTAAATCAACTGATCGTCTCAATATAGAGCTAAACCTTATCTCCTTTAATCAAGGGGTAAATTCCTAAATCAAGAGAAAAAAATTACATTATCTCACAAAGACTTAAAGTTTAATTTTCCATAACTAATTAACTAATGGAGATTAATTAATTAATATTTTAAACTGCTGGCAATATCAAATTCATTTTTACTTCCTATAGTTAGACCATGGACTGCTAAAAATAGGAAGGGACCCAGAAATGTTATTTTTAGAAGTTTATATTTTTAATAGTTTCACCTCTCACCCAAGGTGACCAAAATGCTTAATCGCAAAGATGTTATTTTTAGACATGCTATTTATAGTAGATCTATTTTTAGCACTTTCTAAATTTAGCATTTCTTGCTGCACATTTTTTAACATGAATAAAAGAAGATATAGTTAAAATATTTCATTTGTGTTTTGTTCAAAACCAATACAAGTCCATCTTAACTCTGGATTTACTAAGATCTAAGAAGAACCTAACCTTTTAAGGTGCAAACATTTCATTAAATATCACATTGAGAAAGAGGTTTCATCCCATTGGGTGCTTGCTAGATCTAAAGATAAGATAGATCTATGTTGGTCATAATAAAATGAGAATGAATGTAATATACACATACATACATACATACATATATATGTATATGTTTGGCATGTTGTTATAATAATAATAATATAATTTAGTAGTTTTTATGACTTTCTTTTATTTAGGAAGTAACATGTATCATAAAGAAAATGATTTGACGCTTATTTATGTTTATATACACTTATAATCATCTAATTTATATTCACAAATTTCCTTTGAAAGTAAAAAAGGTAAGGGATTACAGTGTTCACTTATATTTTAGGTGAAAACGTTTTAAAAATTTTCACCTTAAAAGAATTTTTCACCTCAATAGATTTGACCCCTCTTAATGCTTGCTAGATCCATCGTTAAGATTGTTTTATACTAGTAAATATATTTTAAAGCTTATATTTTAACTTATATTAATGATTTTTAATTTAGGTCCAATATTTTGTTTTTGTGTGTCTGTATAGAACACAATGAAATATATCTTCCAAAAAAATGTTCTTTGTTATAACATTTGACATACTATAAGAAGATTCAGATTGAAACATATCTTAGGAAAAAGGCTCTATGGCATGCCATAACATTTGAATTCCTCATAAAATTTTCTTTGAAAGGTTGTAATGCATTGTTGTGAATTTATATTTTTTATGACAAAAGAAGACATACAATACTTTGTCCAAATTTTTCCTGAAAGGCTCATGTTATAAATGACCCAAATTTTTTTATCTTGTGTTATATATATTACACTCAAATATATTTTCTTGCAAACTCACATGCTTCTCAAAATATTATAATCACAATTTTTTTCTTTCTTTTAAGAGAAATGATTTTCACTTTGATGTGATATATCACATGAAGAAGATTTCTATTAAGACGTGACAAAATTTCCTCTGAAATGATATAATGCATTGTTTCGAATTGTCTTTTCCATTAAAAAAAAGAAACCAACATGAAAGGCTCATGTTATGTATCACCCAAAATTTTTATGTTGTGTTATATATCAGACTCAAAGATGTTTTCTTAATAAAATGACATGCTTCCCAAAATATTACAGTTACAACTATTTTTTTATAGAAATGGTTTTCTTAAAAGCTTTTCTTTTCACAGCAATAAAGGAAGATTTAGATTTTTTTTTCCAAAGTTTCTAGAAGCTCGTGTTTCCCATTTGAACCAGAAAGTTTTATCATGTGTGATATATCACACTCAAGAACCTTTTTCTACAAAATTATGCATCACACAATTTGTTTTATCACACAACACAAACATTTCATCCCTTTTCTCCCCTATTGAAAAAGTGAACTATATCTGCCTCATTCTTTCCCTTTTTGCCTCTTTCAGATGGGAAGTCCATCAGATGGATGTTAAATTTGCCTTTTTTCATGGGGACTTGCAGGAAGAAATCTATATGGAACAACCTCCTCGCTATCTACAAATAGAATCCATCCTTGTATGTCTGCTTAAAAGGTCCCTTTATGGTGTCAAGCAAGCCCCTCAGGTTTGGTATGCCAAAATGCATAGCACTCTTTTAGATACTGGATTTTCTAGTTGTCATTCTCACACTACCGTCTACACCAAGAAACATGGAAAATCTCTTATCATTCTTGTTCTTTATATTGATGATCTTATCCTTATTGCTAGTGATCCCAACCTTATAAACGATGTGAAGTCCAACCTTAAAAAGAAGTTCGAAATGATAGACTTAGGACAGTTGCATTATTTTGTTGGTCTTAAAGTCTTGCAAACCAAGGAAGGTATTTCCCTTTCATAGTCCAAGTATGCTTGTGATCTTCTACACCACTTTCACATGGAAGATTGTAAGCAGCCCCTTCTCCCTTTTAGTCTGGAGTCAAACTTTTAGTCAATTATACTTCCCCTAAAGCTGATGCTACCTTATACTATCAACTTGTAGGAAACATTTTGTATCTAACTGATACCCTTCCTAACTTTTCCTTTGTTGTTGATCTTATTGCTCGGTTTATGCAAAACCCCCATGAAAATCATTGGAAAGAAGCTAGATGAATACTTCCTTATGTTCAAGGTACAACTCAATTTGGGATTCATTAAAGTTCAAAAGCATCTCCTCTATTGTTTGGTTTCATTGATTCCAATTGGGCTAGTGACCTTGATGATCAGAAGTTTGCTACAGGTTATGTGTTCACTCTTAGTTCTGGACCTATTACATGGGCTTGTAAGAAACAAAGTGCCATTTCTCTTTCTTTAGCAGAAGAAGAGTATCATGGTGTCATAGAAGTTATTAAGAAATTCATGTGGCTTCATCAAATACTATCAGATTTTAGCTTTCAACAACAGCATCCGACTACACTTTGGGGTAATGAAAGTGTCATTCAATTATGCAAAGATCTAGTCCAAAATAAGTGAAACAGACACATTGAACTACACATGCACTTCAGCAGAAAGCTCATTCATGACCATGTCATTGAATTCCAATATTGTTCAACTGATGCTCAAGTTGTAGACATCTTTATAAGGGCTCTCACAGAGGCGAAGTTTAATAAACCTCCATTTAAAGGTTGGAGTTCAGAAAGTTGTCACTAAGGGGGGATAGGATCTAATGCCTCCTTCCTTCTCCTATTTGTGCCATATTTGTTAATCATTCAATCCTATTTTAAGTTTTACTTAAGGGGGGGTGTCAGGATATTTTGACGCATAGGAAATAGTTAAGTATAACTTGGTCTAGTGTAGAGCTAGGTAAAATGTGTTTATTTACTATGTACTTTTGTAACTTACAATACGACAGTCACAATATGTTATAAACATTAAGTGATCTGATAGTTCATTCCTCCTCGGTATTAACTACACTTAAGAAGTTGCTCTTAAGGGGGGATGTCAGGATATTTTGACGCATAGGAAATAGTTAAGTATAACTTGGTCTAGTGTAGAGTTAGGTAAAATGTGTTTATTTACTATGTACTTTTGTAACTTACAATACGACAGTCACAATATGTTATAAACATTAAGTGATCTGATAGTTCATTTCTCCTCGGTATTAACTACACTTAATCAGTGGATTAACACTTGATTCATCCATGATCTCTATTTAAAGAGCATGGAGGGTCATTTCCATGGTGATCGTTCATGAGAGAAGCTTATGTAAATTTTCTTTCTTTTATTAATAAATTACCTGAAGTGGCTGCATTGGCTGACGCTGTGGAATGTTTCCTTCTTTGATGATTTTAATCATGTCAAGAATATTGGTGTATTGATCTGTGATTTATTTGTGAGCGGTGTCCTTTGATGTTCTATCTAAGGAACTTACCCTGTAAATTCCTATAGTCTTAACTGTCGGGTCGACTAGTTGTCTCAGTGAGAGATGGTTATGTGGCCCAACACATTATAGAATTAAAAGCCTGATTAAAAGGATCAGGCCCACCAAATACCTCAAAATCGTACTGCATGAGAGGGGTACCCTTTACCTTTTTCCATAGCATAGGACAACCACTAAAACATATCACATCCAGGATGCATTCCCACATATCACAATGGAGGGAACCTTACCTTTAGCTTTTCCCCTTAACATTTATGATCACCAATCTACAGGGTGACATCATCACTACCACGTGTCATCCTGTGAGTGGCGACATGTGGCACCGAAAAATGGCCCCATTTCACCCCTCAAAATGTTGAAACTTGGGTACATGTGTCATTTGCCACATCATCATCCATACTCCCACGTTAGTGATGAAGACAACTATAATATCTACTTTGAGGACCAATCAGAAGCCACTAAATGGCCCCTTGGAGGAGTCAGAAAAAGGCCTACTCAACCCTATTTTTGCAGGCATTTCCTTTGTTACTCAATTTCATTCCTCCACGATGATTTTGCACTAAATCGCAATATCGTAATTCGACAAGGTTATTGGGGGAGTATCCCCTCTATTATTGCGATTGTTGATAATGGGGGATTGCAAGATGTGGGATACCACCATGTGGAGGTGGGAGAAAGGGGTGGCCCAGCCTTTGTTTTGTAATGAATGTTCTTTGTGTTTAATTTCCGGCCTCCCTCGATGATGCTACACTACATCGCATAATCAGCCCACGTAAGGTTTTTAGAGTGGTAGTCGTTGGGTCTCTCGGTATGCCGATATGTGGGATTGTGATATGCAAGCCCTATTGTCACTGTGGGACTGCAGGTTCGTTAAGATGCAAGATTGTAGGGTCACCGAGAGGCGGGATTGTGCGGTCGTCGAGATGTCAGATACCACCACATGGAGGAGAGAGAAAGGGGGGCCACCCACTCCTGTTTGTTCTGTATTTCCCTTTAATCTTTTTGACCTTCCCTCGACAATTTCACACTATATCACAAGATTGGTCCCCACAAGTTTTGGAGTTTGTTTTGACCATTACAATACCGATTTGTGGGATGCGGTATTCTGGGCTTTCCATAGGTAATCTTCAATAGGCTCTAATGTCTAATCGAAGAGTCTTTTTTTTGACTTCTATATACCATTGGAAAGTTCCTTCTGAGCACTAGGCACTGGAGAGGATGTGATTAAGTTCTGAGATCTTCTATGGCCTAGGATAGTGGCTCCAAACTTCAGTACTCTTCAGAACCTTGACCTATTGAAAACCATAATGTAGTGAGTGACAACATTAGCTCAAACTTGGGATAGTGCCTTGCTGTCAAGGTGATGAAGACTTGCATACCATTATATTTTCCTTCCATTCAGTGCAAAGTCATTTCTAAAATCTGGAAAATTAACTAAATGACTGCAAACTAACTAAATGATAGTAATATTCACTAACTGACTGGCTTACATACTAGAGAACATTTAAGAAAAATAAAAACTTTAGATAGCACATCACTAAAGACTTAAGGCCTTCTCCTTTGGCTTCAAACTTGAATGAAAATTGTCCATACCTACTGAAAATATAATTACTAGGTGATCCCTTCTCTCTAATGTAGTGAGTTATGCAACTAGCTACTTGACTAAGTTCTACACATATATCTTATGAGCATGCAAAACAACAAAGGGAGTGGAAACTCAAGGTTCCACTGATTCTCTAGGAGTAAGACTTGCATAGGGTAGTGTGCACATTTATATTTTTTCTTCTACTTATTAAAGCAACATAGAACACATCAATAATGGTTTGCATCTTGGTAAATATACTTATTTGCATGGTATTCCTATCCAATTTTATACTTATTTTTTGTGTGTAAAAAATGACGAAAAAAATATAATATAACATTAAAAAATTATTGACAACTCTCTCCAATTTTTGTGTGTCAAGAAAATAGCCCAAAAATACAATAAAACCTTCAAATTATATTCGAATAATTTTTACAATAATTTGAAAATACAATTTATTTTTCAAAACTAAACATTATTACATTATTCAATAATCATCAACAATCAAATGAATTGCGAGAACAATCCCTTAAGCAAGGACTAATCAAATATTTTCAAACAATACAAACATTTATTCGATATTCGAGTGGGTGCTCTCTTTCTAGACAAATTTTGGTTTATGTAGATCTATCCGGTAGTGTTGAAAATCATGGGCTCTTCTTTAAGAATTATGCCTATCTGCGTTTTAAACTTTTTAAGAGGAAGTAGATGCTAAATTTAATGTTAAAATAATATTTTAAGAAATCCTTAATAATATTTTTAAATTTTTTCATATGCAAACATTAATTGATGATCCATATATCTAGACCTCATATTTTTTTTTCCTTATCCAAATCCTTATTGGTCTCATCCTATATGTGATACCTTTTTGTACACTAACACCATCATTTGTATCATGTATCCAAGTGATGTACAAGATCATATGCCACTTGACGAGAAAATTAACGGAAGATCCACGTAACAGTGAGTATGATGCTCAACATTCTAGGTTAAAACTTACGTTCCTAATAGTTTTTTCTTTCGTAATAGAAGAAACTACTATTATTTTATTTCGTAATAGCAGAAACTACTATTATTCAATTACCTAAACTATAGCGTTAGGTTCCGATATCATACCACTAAGTCGCCATTAACAAATGACATGCACACTCATAAAATAGTAATTTTCAGCGTTCAAACTAAATCTCAATCCCAGTCAATAGAGACCCATAGTTTCATATTACAAATTCGAGATTCGGTTCATTTAATACTTCTAAGTACACCAACTTCCTAAATATTCCTCATATAAAAATATAAAACAACATTGGAATCAAGTAAACCAAAACAAATTAAATCCCATAGTAATAGTAATCTAACTAGATTAAGAGTAATCCAACAAGAATTACTGAAAGGAGAGCACTTGCCAGTACCAATATTTTCAACGCCCAACTTTGAACTGCAATCTACCAGTGAGTTGATCTCTTCAATAGGTGATCCCTTCAATAGGTATTTAATATTTTTCTTTCATGATAAAATTTCCTTTTTTTGGACTTTTCTATACACTTGGTCAGGATTTTCCATAAAATTTAGTCTTTCTATCCCACAATGCTTTTATGTTTTATCATAGTTTAGCATCTTTCTCCAACTAAGCAACTTAATGGATTTTTTTCTATCCGGTCCATTAAGTTTATCTAGAGTTTTGTATAGAATTATTATCATGAAAGGATATTTCAATTTCATTTTCTAATGAGATATTTGTTTATACTTCTTTGGCAAGAATATCATTTTCTGGGTGCCTCATTCACAGTACCTACATTCCATTAATTAATTTAATAAAATATTCATTTACATATGTATTCTCATATTTTTCATGGATTCTTTGCCATTCTTTCTATCATAACTCAGTCTAACCAAAACAAGATTACAACAATGGAGGGATATTACACTTTAATAGATTCATTATAATTCAAGGTAGGAGTAAGAATTATGATTTGTTCATTGTTCAATACAGAGTTCACATGCAAAACTTCAAAAATATTAATAACAAAAATCATTCGAAGCATACACACATAGAAATAAGTAACATTTTTGAAAATACATACACACATATAGAGATTCTTTCTACTTCCAAATATGATAGAGCATGTGTTAACATTTTAATGTGTAGAGTGTGAATTATAGAATTTGGTAGAATTTTTCTACGCGTGAGCTAGCTCTGATACTATGTAGAATTTTCTCTACAAATCATTTAGCTCACTGATATCATGAAGAAATTTCACCTACAGATCAAACTGATATATGCAATGTACTAAAGCATAATACTAGATCTACATCTACCTTAAACTTTTGCGAAAGCTAATCCCATGAGCAACATCAAGCATGAACAAATATAACTGATAAGAAGGAATAAATCACACATAACACATAATATATCACTGGGGAAAGTACCAACATAAATCCTCAACATTGTATTATCAATTAAGTGGATATCGTCAACAACATACAAAAAGAATCAACTCAATAGCTATCTTGTTCTCTCTATAATTAGAAGATGAAAATCATGGACTACCTAGGCCTCAATAAATAGGCTATAAATTGGCCTAATCATACCTGCTACCACCTCAGGTCCAACTATGTAGTCATAGCAGAAAATAGATTCCTTCCTCTTGCAAGGAATACCTACTAGAAATAGCCTATTATCTGATAGTACACTCTCCCTCATATGATTTCAACTGGGTCTTTGTCTGAACTACCATGCATCAGTTATTCAAGAGAGAATACTCAGTTATCTGAAAATAATAGTTGTCACATGCATGCGAGCATCAACAAACTATATCTCATTAATTTAACAACTTGTTAAATTAATCTAACTGGACTTGACTAGTTAAACTAAGTCAACTGATCCTCTCAATATAGAACTAAACCTTATCTTGTTCAATCAAGGGATAAATTCCTAAATCAAGAGAGAAAATAATTGCATGATCTCACAAAGACTTCAAGTTTAATTTTCCATAACTAATTAACTCATGGAGATTAATTAATTAGTATTTTGAACTGCTTGTAAAACCAAATTCATTTTTATTTCCTATAGCTAGACCATGGACTACTAAAAATACAAAGGGAGCTAGAAATTCTATTTTTAGAAGTTTCTATTTCTAGCGGTTTCACCTCTCACCCAAGGTAGCCAAAATTCTCATTGGCTAAACTACTATTTTTAGACAAGCTATTTTTAGTAGATATATTTTTAGCACTTTCTAAATTTAGCATGTCTTGTTGCACATTTTTCAACACTCCCTCTCAACAGGAAAGGCTTCCTCTCAAAACCGATCCTATAACTCTGGAATGCTCTGCATGCAACACATGTACAAAGTGCGATTACTCAAACAATAATAAGAAAAAAAAACTCCCGACTAACCTTTCTGTTGGGCTAGAAACATACTCTGATGTTGAAGCTCTACCTACTACTAACAAGTGCTCCCTCTCTAACCTCTAAGCTATTGCAACATCTCCATGCATCTCACACCATTACACCCTTCTCTGTGCTACCCTACATTTTGCAACACACTTGTGCCTCTCACATTGCTGCAGCTTTTATGCTCTGTGTTGTCCTGGGATTCCCCACACTGTATCTCTCTCTATCGCTCCACCCACATCTATCCTTACTTAATAAGTCAGTTCCTGCTACTGCACATGGAGGCTCCCGTAGCAAGATCTCATCCAAGAGGTTGGTTTCCTCAAGGATTCTGCCCCTCCTCCTTGGGAGGATCACTCTATATGACCCGACCTCTTACCTGGAGGTACGGTTGCATGTGATCCCTCTACCCACCTGGCGTGAAGCTTCCCCTACTAGAGGTCTCTACATGAGTAGATGTCTATACTCGATCTCCTCTCAGCATCTCCTATTATGGCTGCTCCACAATCTCCTGAAGCTGTTGTATCAATCGTTGCTCCTCCACAATCATTTGAGACCTCTTCTGGCACATCATGTTGAGAGGTAATATATCGTCCTTCTCAACTAGCAAGTCTCCATCAGTTGCCTTGATACTCAAGGTTTTGCATGCATCTTCAACCTTAAGATCATACAGGTTCTTCACCCGTGAATTGATCTGCTTCACCTATTTAGCGATGATGTGTCTAAGGTAAACCTTTCCCTTACTGAAGACTACATCATAGCCTTTGTCTCCCAGCATTGCAATCGACACCAAGTTTCTCTTTAGTTCTAGTATATGCTTGACATCGGTCAAGGTAACGCAAGCTCTATGCTCCCTTTGAAAAATAACCGTGCCTTCACTTAAGACACTATACTTTTCATCATTACCCATCGCTATGAGTATCTGGAGATCTTTCTACTCCAAAGTACTGAGCAAACTCTTATCGCTAGTTATGTTGAAAGAAGCTCAACTATCAAGAAACCAAGCACTTCTCACCATGGATGAAACCATGCATGTGAAGAGTGTGAAATCCAACTCAAACTGTGAAGCGAGTGCCTCGCCTTCAGATCCTTCCCCGGATCCCTTCTTGGATTTCCTTTGTGGACAATTTCCAGCATAATCACCCACCTCATGACAACGAAAGCATCGCACTTTCGATTTGTCAACCTTCTTCCCACCATTGGGAGAATTGGATTAGGAAAGAGAAACCTGCTCCTTCCCCTTCTTTGCCTTACTCCCTAAGGCATAGTTCTCCTCATCCTCCAAGGATGAAAAATTGTCTTTGGTGCTTCGTCTGATCTCCTCATGCATCATATCCGACCATAGTCGTTCCCAATCTGATAATTTCTCCCTTCCTTTAACCGAGTCATGGTAGCTATATCATCTCTTGGGAAGGCCAAGGAGTGATAGACACAATATCATCATCAATTATCACAACCCCTACACTTGCAAGATCATCACTGCATGTGATGAGCTTGGTGGGATACATAGAGATCATCTCATCCTTTTCACACTTGATTTTTCTAAGTTTGTCCTTTAGTGCCAACTTCCTCTGATCACTGTTATTATGACATAAATATTTCAATGTTTTCCACATTGCAAATGGAGTCTCCTTCCCACCGAGGCTCAAGACAATGCGATATCACACTCCTTCCAAGAGAATTCTCCCAGCTCTAGCCACACACTTCCTCCATTCCGCCAGTTGAGTAGCATCAGTAGGCTTAGGGACTTCTTGATCAATGAAGTCCTCAAGGCCATTATATTCCAATACTACCTCCATGTGATCCTTCCATGCTATAGAGTTTGAGCTGCCATCAAGGGCATACTCAAGCCTCAAACCATAGAACACCATCAATGAAATATGTGACAAGAACTTGAGATCTATATCCTGAATAATAAACTTCGAATTCCTTCTTCTACACTATTCTTCCTGATCACCTGTGCTCTGATAGCATGTAGAATTTTCTCTACAAATTAGCTAGCTCACTAATATCATGTAGAAATTTCACCTGCAGATCAAACTGATATATGTAATGTACCAAAGCATGATACTAGATCTACATATATCATAAACTTTGCGGAAGCTAATCAACCATGAGCAACATCAAGAATGAACACATATAACTGATAAGAAGGAATCAATAACACATAACATAGAATATATCACTGGGGAAAGCACCAACATAAAGCCCCAACACTGTATTATCAATCAACTGGAGGCCCTCAACAACATACAAAAAGAATCAGCTCAATAGCTATCATGCTCTCTTTGTAATTAGAAGATGAAAATCATGACTACCTAGCCCTCAATATATAGGCTGTAAATTGGCCTAATCATACCTGTTGTCACCTCAGGTGCAACTACGTAGTCATAGAAAAAAATAGATTCCTTCCTCATTCAAGGAATACTTACTAGAAATATCCTAGCATCTGATAGTACACTCCCCCTCATCTGATCTCAACTAGGTCATTGTTTGAAGTACCATGCATCACTTATTCATTAGAGAATACTCAATTATCTAAAAATAATAGTTGTCACATGCATGCAAGCATCAACAAACTATATTTCATTAATTTAACAACTTGCTAAATTAATCTAAATCGACTTGACTAAGTTAAACTAAATTAACTGATCCTCTCAATATAGAACTAAACCTTATCTCCTTTAATCAAGGGGTAAATTCCTAAATCAAGAGAGAAAATAATTGCATTATCTCACAAAGACTTAAATTTTAATTTTCCATAACTAATTAACTCATGGAGATTAATTAATTAATATTTTAAACTGCTGGCAAGATCAAATTCATTTTTACTTCCTATAGTTAGACCAGGGACTGCTAAAAATAGAAAGGGACCAAAAAATGTTATTTTTAGAAGTTTCTATTTTTAGCAGTTTCACCTCTCACCCAAGGTGACCAAAATGCTTAATCGCGAATATGCTATTTTTAGACATGCTATTTATATTAGATCGATTTTTAGCACTTTCTAAATTTAGCATTTCTTGCTGCACATTTTTTAACATGAATAAAAGAAGATATAGTTAGAATATTTGATTTGTGCGTTGTTCAAAACCAATATAAGTCCATCTTAACTCTGGATTTACTAAGATCTAAGAAGAACCTAACCTTTTAAGGTGCAAACATTTCATTAGATATCACATTGAGAAAGAGGTTTCATCCCATTGGTTGCTTGCTAGATCTAAAGATAAGATGGATCTATGTTGGTCATAATAAAATGAAAATGAATGTCATGCATACATACATACATACATACATACATACATACATACATACATACATACATACATACATACATACATACATATATATATATTATATATGTATAATGTATATGTATGTTATATGTTTGGTATGTTGTTAATAATATAATTTAGTAATTCTTAGGACTTTCTTTTATTTAGGAAGTAACATGTATCATAAAGAAAATGATTTGACGCTTATTTATGTTTATCTACACTTATAATCATCTACTTTATATTCACAAATTTCCTTTGAAAGTAAAAAAGGTAAGGGATTACAGTGTTCACTTATATTTTAGGTGAAAACATTTTAAAAATTTTCACCTTAAAAGAAATTTTCACCTCAATAGATTTGACCCCTCTTAATGCTTGCTAGATCCATGGTTAAGATGGTTTTAATTTAAAGGTGGTCCAATATTTTGTTTTTGTGTGTCTGTATAGAACACAATGAAATATATCTTCCAAAAAAATGTTCTTTGTTATAACATTTGACATACTATGAGAAGATTCACATTGAAACATATCTTAGGAAAAAGGCTCTATGGCATGCCATAACATTTGACTTCCTCATAAAATTTTCTCTGAAAGGTTATAATGCATTGTTGTGAATTTATATTTTTTATGACAAAAGAAGACATACAATATTTTGTCCAAATTTTTTCTGAAAGGCTCATGTTATAAATCACCCAAATTTTTTATCTTGTGTTATATATATTACACTCAAATATATTTTCTTGCAAACTCACATGCTTCTCAAAATATTATAATCACAATTTTTTTTTCCTTTTAAGAGAAATGATTTTCACTTTGATGTGATATAGCACATGAAGAAGATTTCTATTAAGACATGAAAAAGTTTCCTCTGAAAGGATATAATGCATTGTTTCGAATTTGTCTTTTCCATTAAAAAAAAAGAAACCAACATGAAAGGCTCATGTTATGTATCACCCAAAATTTTTATGTTGTGTTATATATCAGACTCAAAGATGTTTTCTTAATAAAATGACATGCTTCCCAAAATATTACAGTTACAACTATTTTTTTATAGAAATGTTTTTCTTAAAAGCTTTTCTTTTCACAACAATAAAGGAAGATTTAGAATTTTTTTCCAAAGTTTCTAGAAGCTCGTGTTTCCCATTTGAACCAGAAAGTTTTATCATGTGTGATATATCACACTCAAGAACCTTTTTCTACAAAATGATGCATCACACAATTTGTTTTATCACACAACACAAAAATTTCATCCCTTTTCTCCCTTATTGAAAAAATGAACTCTATCTTCCTCGTTCTTTCCCTTGTTGCCTCTTTCAGATGGGAAGTCCATCAAATGGATGTTAAATATGCCTTTTTGCATGGGGACTTGCATGAAGAAATCTATATGGAACAACCTCCTCGCTATCTACAAATAGAATCCATCCTTGTATGTCTGCTTAAAAGGTCCCTTTATGGTGTCAAGCAAGCCCCTCAGGTTTGGTATGCCAAAATGCATAGCACTCTTTTAGATACTAGATTTTCTAGTTGTCATTCTCACAATACTGTCTACACCAAGAAAGAAGGCAAGTCTCTTATCATTCTTGTTCTTTATGTCGATGATCTTATCCTTATTGCTAGTGATCCCAACCTTATAAACGATGTGAAGTCCAACCTTAAAAAGAAGTTCGAAATGATAGACTTAGGAAACTTGCATTATTTTGTTGGTCTTAAAGTCTTGCAAACCAAGGAAGGTATTTCCCTTTTGTAGTCCAAGTATGCCTGTGATCTTCTACACCACTTTCACATGGAAGATTGTAAGCAGCCCCTTCTCCCTTTCAGTCTGGAGTCAATCTTTCAACCAATTATACTTCCCCTGAAGCCAATGCTACCTTATACTATCAACTTGTAGGAAACATTTTGTATCTGACCCATACCCTTCCTGACCTTTCCTTTGTTATTGATCTTATTGCTCGGTTTATGCAAAACCCCCATGAAAGTCATTGGAAAGAAGCTAGATGAATACTTCATTATGTTCGAGGTACAACTCAGTTTGGGATTCATTATAGTTCAAAAGAATCTCCTCTATTGTTTGGTTTCATTTATTCCAATTGGGCTAGTGACCTTGATGATCAAAATTCTACTACAAGTTATGTGTTCACTCTTAGTTCTGGACCTATTACATGGGCTTGTAAGAAACAAAGTAAAATTTCTCTTTCTTTAGCAGAAGTAGAGTATCATGGTGTCATAGAAGTTATTAAGAAAGTCATGTGGCTTCATCAAATCCTATCAGATTTTAGCTTTCAACAACAACATCCGACTACACTTTGGTGTGATAATGAAAGTGTCATTCAACTATGCAAAGATATAATCCAAAATAAGTGAAACAAACACATTGAACTACACATGCACTTCATCTGAAAGCTCATTCATGACCATGTCATTGAATTCCAATATTGTTCAACTGATGCTTAAGTTGCAGACATCTTTATAAGGGCTCTCACAGAGGCGAAGTTTAATAAACCTCGATTTAGGGTTGGAGTTTAGGAAGTTGTCACTAAGGGGGGATAGGATCTAATGCCTCCTTCCTTCTCCTATTTGTGTCATATTTGTTCATCATTCAATCCTATCTGAAGTTGTTGTTAAGGGGGGATGTCAGGATATTTTGACGCATAGGAAATAGTTAAGTATAACTTGGTCTAGTGTAGAGTTAGGTAAAATGTGTTTATTCACTATGTACTTTTGTAACTTACACTACGACAACCACAATATGTTATAAACATTAAGTGATCTAATAGTTCATTCCTCCTCGGTATTAACTACACTTAATTAGTGGATTAACACTCGATTCATCCATGATCTCTATTTAAAGAGCATGGAGGGTCATTTCTAGGGTGACCGTTCATGAGAAAAGCTTATGTAAATTTTCTTCGTCTAAATTGCCAGTATAGCGACGCAAAAAGAAGATTGTTTCATTTTGTGAAAGGATTCGTCAAACTGATTCATACCCGATTACTGCATTTCTCTAGAGCTAAACTGCTGAGCACAGATTCTGAAAGGGAGCACAGGGATACTGTGAACATCTGTAGGGAGATACTCAACCTTGCGGAGATTAGAGACTTCAGTGAAGAGGACGCGTTTTCTATTATGGCCATACCGTCCTCCGTCGAGAGGTTGTGTGACGTAATGTGGACTGTTTTGACAGCCGGAAGTACCATTTATTTTGTCGGCCAATATAGAAAGATGTGCGTAGAATAGTACGCATCATGGAAGTCATGATTAAAAATCCACAGTTACATAATTATTCATAGTTACCTCGCTTGGACATTTTCTTCGAGAGTTCGATCTATCACATCTTGAATGATCCACCCACGCCTAGTGTCGACCTCATCCGCTATGCAGATATGGCCTATACGTATTGTAGCGAGGCACTTGATCCATTGGCTGCTGGCCCCGCATTGTGCAAAGCATTGATAGTTCTGATTGACCGTTTCATGGATAGTAATAGTAATCGACATGGGGTTATTGTTGATGAAGAATACAGTGATCGATCAGCCGCGCTAGAGAAGGTTTTGAAGATTTTGTGTCATCTTTGTGCCAAATATTTAATAATTTTTATATAAAATTAATTAACAATTTTTAATGAGTCTATATTATATATAAAGATAAGTCTATATTATATTTAATAATTTTTATATAAAATTAATTAAATAAGTATTGATTTATTTTAGTTCCTATCATTTAAGTACAAATTATATTTTTATAAAAATTGCAAGTTGATATAAAAATAGAAATTGTCATCTAGGAGTAAGACTTGCATAGGGTAGTGTGCACATTTACATTTTTTCTTCTACTTATTAAAGCAACATAGAACACATCAATAATGGTTTGCATCTTGGTAAATATACTTATTTGCATGGTGTTCCTATCCAATTTTATACTTATTTGCAATGTTCTTATCCATTTTTTTTGCCAATATTTGCTTAATTATCGTGTGAAATAAATATGTTATTTATGCTAGTATTGAGCTATTTTCAAAGACTTTTATTTTGATTGGTTTTTCTATAAAGCTTAACAATGAAAATCCCTCCACAAATATATAAAATTGATGGCCATAAATATTGAAACTTCGTTTTTTTGTGTGTAAAAAATGACCAAAAAAATATAATAAAACTTTCAAAAATTATTTACAACTCCCTCCAATTTTTGTGTGTCAAGAAAATAGCCCAAAAATACAATAAACCTTCAAATTATATTCGAATAATTTTTACAATAATTTTAAAATACAATTTATTTTTCAAAACTAAACATTATTGCATTATTCAATAATTATCAACAATCAAATGAATTACGAGAACAATCCCTTAAGCAAGGACTAATCAAATATTTTCAAACAATACAGACAGTTATTCGAGTGGGTGCTCTCTTTCTAGACAAATTTTGGTTTATGTAGATCTATTCGGTAATGTTGAGAATCGTTGGCTCTTCTTTAAGAATTATGTCTATATGCGTTTTAAAATTTTTAAGAGGAAGTAGATGCTAAATTTAATGTTAAAATAATCTTTTAAGAAATTCTTAATAATATTTTTAAATTAAGAAATTAGTATGGTATATAAAACAATGTAATACTTAATGAGTTATAGTTTTTAAAATTTTTTCATATGAGACATTGACAAGTTACAAAAATATATTTACACACTCACAAGGTAAAAGTTTATTTGTAAATAAAAAATTTTGAAATCCTCTTGAAAATTTAGGAGGGAGATGTTATTTAATATTACATTTAAAAGTAAACAAAATACTATTTATATTAATAAAATAAAAAATTATGTTTATTTTAGACCAATGTAATACATAGTGTGTTATAGTTTTTTAAATTTTTTCATATGCAACATTGAGAAGTCATAAAAATATATTTACACATTAAGAAGATAAAAAATTATTTGTAAATTAAAAATGTTGAAATTCTCCCATTTAGGAGAGATATGTTATTTAATATTATATTTAAAAGTAAATAAAATAATATTTATATTAATAAAATATTATGTTTATTTTACATAAAATATTTTATTTTTTCATTTTAATTTTACATTACTTAAAAATTGTAAACATGTACTATAAAAATATGTAATTTCTTTAGTATTTAATGTTAAGTTGAATATAACAAGTAAAAATGATATTTTTGATATTAAATAATATTGTGTAATCTATTTAGATTTAATTGACAAATAAAATTAAAGTTATTATTTTAATAAAAAATAATATTTTTTTTTATTTTTTTTATGAATTAATCTACTCCTATTATTATACAAAAAACATTACAGCGAGGCAAGCCTTGAAGATTCTTGCCATGATTATGGAAATTGACAGAGTAGTTCTCTCCATACTGACTATGGATTTAGTAGTGGACTTACATCGAAGAGCAAGACTTTCTTGAGTACTAACTTGTCCAAAAAAATCGTAAACTGACTAGGTTGCATTACAAACAGATTCCTGAGTACTGGCTTGTCCAAAAAAACTGTAAGCTGACCAGGTTGTGTTACAAAGAGAGGTAGAACTTTGCTGAGTCCTAGCATGGACAAAACTGAAACAGACTCCGTCATGAACAAAACTAAGCCAAACGAAAGCATTAACAAGACTCTGAAAAAATCCAACAAGTGAAGCTGGCGTATACCTGAAACCAGCATGGACGTTGTGGATTGAAAAGGAGGTGAACTCCTACTTCATCTGTAGGACCAAAAAAATGGGGCAAAGGCATGTTCATTCGTCCACAGAGGTTGACGGCTGCTCCTCGACAATCTTGCACCCATACTGCTCTGAGTCGCTGGAATTCGATTGAGGGACTGCGTTTTTGGCCGGCTCGCTTGGACCTGCAACCGCTCCAGGGTTCACTGCAGACTGGCTTCCTTGGCGCTGGACAATAGTAGGACTGGCCTGCCTGTGTTCTGAAGAGGCTCCGGGTTGAGCCGTGTTCTCACACTTCTCTGTCCTGACTGAGACAATAAAAGAGGAATTCACCAGGTTGCAAGGTATTCAGAAACGGGTGGTGGGATGAGCGCTGCGCTCACAATCCTCATTTCGAGCCTTCCCTCGACCTCTTCCCCTGCTCCTCATGGACGCCGGGGACTCCAGCGCATCTGAGGAAGGGTCCAAGGTAGTGGAGGAGTGCTGTTGGACAGCCCATCCTCTTGAACCACCCCGAGAACCTCCAAGCCGGCTAACAAGCCTGAGCCGTTCATGTGGCATGTTGAAGACCCAGGTAAGGTGACACGGGAGCAAAGGTGCAGTGAGTCGGGAAGGCAAAGAGGTGGAGGCACAGAGGGGCGAGGAGCTAAAACGCAAGAAGAGACCAGAACAGAGGTGAGGGAAAAGATGGGTGAGCTTGCGACAGAGGTCGAGACCCAAAGAGACAGAGTCCAAGACCTAATGAGAGAGAGGCCAAGACACCAAATGAGACAAAGGCCAAGACCCAATGACTAGAGCCGAATTGCTTATCCAAGCCAGTGGAGACAGGCTATTATAATGGCCCAATGAGTCGCCTGGAGCATCCACCACTACATAGCTGAGGATCTGTAACAAAATCGTGGGAGTAGCAAGCAACAGGACCGCCATCGTGTTATGAATAGCAAACTGCAGGAGGGAGTTGAATGTCACATTCAATATATCTATGCGGGGACTGCAAGCCGTCCCGTTACACTTACAAGTGGCGGAATTGGGCTGCCACCTGCCCAGTTCGTGCGCCGTCCTCGTACAGTGCATCGTATCAAACACCTGCAACCGAGGAATAATATTTTATTATTAAGCATAAATAAAAATTTCATTTTCTATATTAAATAACATTATTTTATATAACAAAAATTCAATTATTCATTTTTGTTATAACTCTACAATTGTTTTCCATACTTATACGTATTTATCATGCTCATGGGATATATATAAATTATTCAATTTTATTGAAATGACCAAGATAGGGGGACATTTACCATTATTAATCCAATATTCACCTATGTTCCATCACTTAACTGCACTATTTATTTAACCTTATGATATTAAATAACTAATCATTTGGTCATATCTATATATATACACACACACACACACACACACACACACACATATATATATATATATATATATTATATATATATATAGATATAGATATATATATATATATGTATATATGTATATATGTATATATGTATATATGTATATATATATCCCCTTGTATTCTTTAGGGTGGAATTCCCATGTTAATGGTAACTTGAGTGTGATGATATAGCTTTATCATATACATGCCGACACCCTTCCACCATTCCAACAAGGATTGTTATGTAGTATTAGGGTATCCCTTCACCTAATGCACTTAATTCTAAACAGCTCATGTGGGTTTTTGTGTCAAATCCTTTGTAGGCATGTACCCCTTACCGAGGTGACAATCACCTGAACGATAAAGCTCCATTTGTATGAACAGTGGGATGGCGTTTCACTTAATTGCCAATCATAACCATTTACCCAAACCTTAATACTATTCTTGTGAAAGGCTTCAGGTCTATTTGCCATTTTGGAAAGGCTACTTATTGCACATGTAGTATTATGTTCAGCTACACAGGCGACAACTGGCCATGGCTGAAACTATAAGTCGTCCTTGGACCTTACAGCAATGGTAAGATATACTTCCAACATTGGTATTGCCATTGCGGGGTTTTCCCTATATTTTTCGCAACTCTCTCATTTGTAGTTAATTGTTTCCTCTTTTGCAGTGCGTCCATAACACCAAGGTTCATTACAGATTACTAATTGATAATGTGATTTCTGGATCTCGCTACTACAAGCCAAAATACTACCCACATGTTCTCCTCGCCAATCCTCTCCATACATGGCTTCCCTGGTGTTAATAGTTCACCTCATCTCATTTCTTGTAGTTTCACATAACACACAAATTGTTATGGTTGTAGCTTCTTGCTTGTCGTTTTCCCGTCATATGCATCAATATACATCCTCAGTTATGATTTGTGGCTTCGTTTCTCTTGAGTTTAATTTTAATAGAGTTCCTATATAGCATTATTCTGCTCCACTTCTCTCTAATCATATATCCAATTCTTGGCCTTTCGCACCGGAATTACATCTTCTCGATGTTCAAAGGAAACATTAATTGATGATCCATATATCTAGACCTCATATTTGTTTTTCCTTATCCAAATCCTTATTGGTCTCATCCCATATGTGATACTTTTTTGCACACTAACACCATCATTTGTATCATGTATCCAAGTGATGTACAAGATCATATGCCACTTGATGAGAAAATAAACGGAATATCCACGTAACAGTGAGTATGATGCTCAACATTCTGCGTTAAAACTTACGTTCCTAATAGTTTTTCTTTTGTAATAGTAGAAACTACTATTATTTTATTTCATAATAGCAGAAACTACTATTACTCAGTTACCTAAACTATAGTGTTAGGTTCCGATATCATACCACTAAGTTGCCATTAACAAATGACATGCACACTCATAAAATAGTAATTTTCAGCATTCAAACTAAATCTCAATCCCATTCAATAGATACCCATAGTTTCATATTATAAATTCAAGATTATATTCATTTAATACTTCTAAGTACACCAACTTCCTAAATATTTCGCATATAACAATACTAAAACAACATTGGAATCAAGTAAACCAAAACAAATTAAATCCCATAGTAATAGTAATCTAACTAGAATAAGAGTAATCCAATGAGAATTACTGAAAGGAGAGCACTTGCCAGTACCAATATTTTCGCCGCCTAACTTTGAACTGCAATCTACCAGTGAGTTGATCTCTTCAATAGGTCATCCATTCAATAGGTATTTAATATTTTTCTTTCATGATAAAATTTCCTTTAGCAATTTCCTGCTTTTTTGGACTTTTCTATACACTTGGCCAAGATTTTCCATAAAATCTAGTCTTTCTATCCCACAATGCTTTTATGTTTTATCAGAGTTTAACATCTTTCTCCAACTAAGAAACTTAATGGATTTTTTTCTATCCGGTCCATTAAGTTTATCTAGAGTTTTGTATAGAATTATTATCATGAAAGGATATTTCAATTTCATTTTCTAATGAGATATTTGTTTATACTTCTTTGGCAAGAATATCATTTTCCGGGTGCCTCCTTCATAGTGCCTACATTCCATTAATTAAGTTAATAAAATACTCATTTACATATGTATTCTCATATTTTTCATGGATTCTCTGCCATCCTTTCTATCATAACTCAGTCTAACCAAAACAAGATTACAACAATGGAGGGATATTACACTTTAATAGAATTATGATTTGTTCATTGTTCAATACAGAGTTGACATGAAAAACTTAAAAAATATTAATAACAAAAATAATTCAAAGCATACACACATAAAAATAAGTAACATTTTTAAAAATACACACACTCATATAGAGATGCTTTCTACTTCCAAATATGATAGAGCATGTGTTAACATTTTAATGTGTAGAGTGTGAATTATAGAATTTTGTAGAATTTTTCTACGCATGAGCTAGCTTCGATATTATGTAGAATTTTATCTACAAATCATTTAGCTCATTGATATCATGAAGAAATTTCACCTACAGATCAAACTGATATATGCAATGTACTAAAGCATAATACTAGATCTACATCTACCATAAACATTGCGAAAGCTAATCCCATGAGCAACATCAAGCATGAACAAATATAACTGATAAGAAGGAATCAATCACACATAAAACATAATACATCACTGGGGAAAGCACCAACATAAATCCTCAACATTGTATTATCAATCAAGTGGAGATCCTCAACAACATATAAAAAGAATCAACTCAATAGCTATCATGTTCTCTCTATAATTAGAGGATGAAAATCATGGACTACCTAGGCCTCAATAAATAGGTTATAAATTGGCCTAATCATACCTTCTACCACCTCAGGTCCAACTATGTAGTCATAGAAGAAAATAGATTACTTCCTCATGCAAGGAATAGGTACTAGAAATATCCTAGCATCTGATAGTACACTTTCCCTCATCTGATCTCAACTGGGTCTTTGTCTGAACTACCATGCATCAGTTATCTGAAAATAATAGTTGTCACATGCATGCAAGCATCAACAAACTATATCTCATTAATTTAACCACTTGTTATATTAATCTAACTGGACTTGACTAAGTTAAACTAAATCAACTAATCCTCTCAATATAGAACTAAACCTTATCTTGTTCAATCACAGGATAAATTCCTAAATCAAGAGAGAAAATAATTACATGATCTCACGAAGACTTCAACTTTAATTTTCCATAACTAATTAACTCATGGAGTTTAATTAATTAATATTTTAAACTGCTCGTAAGACCGACTTCATTTTCATTTTTTATTGTTAGACCATAGACTACTAAAAATACAAAGGGAGCTAGAAATGCTATTTTTAGGAGTTTATATTTTTAGCAGTTTCACCTCTCACCCAAGGTAGCCAAAATTCTCGTTGGCCAAACTACTATTTTTAGACAATCTATTTTTAATAGATCTATTTTTAGCACTTTCTAAATTTAGCATTTCTTCTTGCACATTTTTCAACACTCCCTCTCAACAAGAAAGGCTTCCTCTCGAACCCGATCCTATAACTCTGTAATGTTTTGCATGCCACACATCTGTCAAGTAAGGTTGCTCTAGCAACACTGGGAACAAAAGAAACTCCCAACTAACCTCTCTGTTGGGCTAGAAACATACTCTGATGTTGAAGCTCTACCTACTAGTGACAAGTGCTCCCTCTCTAACCTCTATGCTATTGCAACATCTCCATGCATCTCACACCATTGAACCTTTCTTTGTGTTACCCTACATTGTGCAACACAATTGTGCCTCTCGCATTGCTGCAGCTAGCATGCTCTTTGTTTTCTTGGGATTCCCCACACTGTAGCTCTCTCTACCGCTCCATCCACATCTATCTCTACCTAATTAGTTAGTTCCTACTACTCCACCTCGAGGCTCCCGTAGCAAGGTCTCATCTAAGAGGTTGGGTACCTCAAGGATCCTACCCCTCCTCCTTGGGACAATCACTCTATATCACCCAACCTCCTACCTAGAGGTACAACTGCATGTGATCCCCCTGCCCACCTGGCTCGAACCTTCCCCTACTAGAGGTCTCTGCATGATTAATTGTCTATACTCGATCTCCTCTCAGCTTCTCCTATTATGGCTGCTCCAAAATCTCCTGAAGCTGCTATATCAATCGTGGCTCCTCCACAATCATTTGAGACTTCTTCTGGCACAGCATGTTGAGATGTAATATACCCTCCTTCTCAACCACCAAGTCTCCATCAGTTGCCTTGCTACTCAAGGTTTTGCATGCATCTTGAACCTTAAGAGCATATAGGTTCTTGACCTGTGAAATTATCTACTTCACCTATTTAGTGATGCTGTGTGTAAGGAAACCCTTTGCCTTACTGAAGACTACATCATAGCCTTTGTCTTCCATCATTGCAATCAACACCAAGTTTCTCTTTAGTCCTGGTACATGCTTGACATCAGTCAAGGTAAGCCAAGCTCTATGCTCCCTTTGAAAAATAATCGTGCCTTCACCTGAGACACTATACTTTTCATCATTAACCATCGCTATGAGTATCTAGAGATCTTTCTCCTCCAAAGTACTGAGCAAACCCTTATCTCTAGTTATGTTGAAAGAAGCTCCACTATTAAGAAACCAAGCACTTCCCACCATGGATGAAACCATGCATGTGAAGTGTGTGAAATCCAACTCAAACTCTGAAGTGAGTGCCTCACCTTCAGATCCTTCCTTGGATCCCTTCTCGGATTTCCTTTGTGGACAATTTGCAACAAAATCGCTCACCTCATGACAACGAAAGCATCGCACTTTCGTTTTGTCAACCTTCTTCCCACCATTGGGAGAATTGGATTCTGAAAGAGAAACCTTCTCCTTCCCCTTCTTTGCCTTATTCCCTAAGGCACAATTCTCCTCATCCTCAAAGGATGAAGAACCATCTTTGGTGCTCCATCTAATCTCCTCATGCATCATATCCGACCATAGTCATTCCCAATGTGATAGTTTCTCCCTTCCATTAACCGAGTCATGGTAGCTATGCCATCTCTTGGGAAGGCCAAGGATTGATATACTCACCATATCATCATCAATTTTCACGACCCCTACACTTGCAAGATCATCACCACATGTGATGAGCTTGGTCAGATACATAGAGATCGTCTCATCCTTTTCACACTTGATTTTTCGAAGATTGTCCTTTAGTGCCAGCTTCCTTTGATCACTATTATTCTGATATAAATATTTCAATGTTTTGGAGTCTTCTTCCCATGGAGGCTCAAGAAAATGTGATATCACACTCCCTCCAAGAGAATTGTCCTAGCTCGAGCCACACACTTCCTCCATTCTTCCAGTTGAGTAGCATCAGTACGCTTAGGGACTTCTTGATCAATGATGTCCTCAAGGCCGTTATCTTCCAATACTGCCTCCATGTGATCCTTCCATGCTATATAGTTTGAGCTGCCATCAAGGGCATACTCAAGGCTCAAAACATAGAACACCATCAATGAAATAGATGTGACAAGAACTTGAGATCTATATCCTGAATAATAAACTACAAATTCCTTCTTCTATACTATTCTTCCTGATCACTATGCTCTGATACCATGTAGAATTTTCTCTACAAATTAGCTAGCTCACTGATATCATGTAGAAATTTCACCTGCAGATCAAACTGATATATGTAATGTACCAAAGCATGATACTATATCTACATATATCATAAAATTTGTGGAAAATAATCAACCATGAGCAACATCATGCATGAACACATATAACTGATAGGAAGGAATCAATCACACATAACATAGAATATATCGCTGGGGAAAGCACCAGCATAAAGCCCCAACGTTGTATTATCAATCAACTGGAGGTTCTCAACAACATACAAAAAGAATCATCTCAATAGCTATCATGCTCTCTTTGTAATCAAAAGATGAAAATCATGGACTACCTAGCCCTCAATATATAGGCTGTAAATTGGCCTAATCATACCTGCTGTTACCTCAGGTCCAACTACGTAGTCACATAAGAAAATAGAAATACTTACTAGAAATATCCTAGCATCTGATAGTACACTCCCCCTCATCTCATCTCAACTGGGTCATTGTTTGAACTGCCATGCATCAGTTATTCATGAGAGAATACTCAGTTATCTCAAAATAATAGTTGTCAGATGCATGGAAGCATCAACAAACTATATCTCATTAATTTAACAACTCACTAAATTAATTTAAATGGACTTGAATAAGTTAAACTAAATCAACTGATCCTCTCAATATAGAACTAAACCTTATCCCCTTTAATCAAGGGGTAAATTCCTAAATCAAGAGGGAAAATAAATGCATTATCTCACAAAGACTTAAAGTTTAATTTTCCATAACTAATTAACTCATGGAGATTAATTAATTAATATTTTAAACTGATGGCAAGATCAAAATCATTTTTACTTCCTATAGTTAGACGAGGGGCTGCTAAAAATAGGAAGGGACCCAGAAATGTTATTTTTAGAAGTTTCTATTTTTAGCAATTTCACCTCTCACCCAAGGTGACCAAAATGCTCAATGGAGAATAAGCTATTTTTATACATGCTATTTATAGTAGATCTATTTTTAGCACTTTCTAAATTTAGCATTTCTTGTTACACATTTTTTAACATGAATAAAAAAGGATATATTTAAAATATTTGATTTGTGTGTTGTTCAGAACCAATATAAGTCCATCTTAACTTTGGATGTACTAAGATCTAAGAAGAACCTAACCTTTTAAGGTGCAAAATTTTCATTAAATATCACATTAAGAAAGAGGTTTCCATCTTGAGAGGTTTCATCCCATTGGGTGCTTCCTAGATCTGAAGATAAGATGGATCTATTTTGGTCATAATAAAATCAAAATGAATACCATATATATATGTTTGGCATGCTAGTTATAATAATAATAATAATAATAATAATATCTAGTTATTTTTATGACTTTTTTTATTTAGGAAGTAACATGTATCATAAAGAAAATGATTTGATTCTTATTTATGTTTATCTGCACTTATAATAATCTAATTTATATTCACAATTTTCCTTTTAGAGGAAAAAAGGTAAGGGATTAGAGTGTTCACTTATATTTTAGGTGGAAACATTTTAAAAATTTTTCCCTTAAAAGAATTTTTCACCTCA
Organism: Pinus taeda; assembly: GCA_000404065.3. NCBI lineage: Eukaryota > Viridiplantae > Streptophyta > Pinopsida > Pinales > Pinaceae > Pinus > Pinus taeda. The sequence continues at coordinate 3,643 of APFE030276035.1, read as the reverse complement.
ACAGCTTTGACCCCTCTTAATGCTTGCTAGATCCATGGTTAAGATGGTTTTATACTAGTAAATATATTTTAAAGCTTATATTTTAACTTATATTAATGATTTTTAATTTAGGTCCAATATTTTGTTTTTGTGTGTCTATATAGAACACAATGAAATATATCTTCCAAAAAAATGTTCTTTGTTATAACATTTGACATACTATAAAAAGATTCACATTAAAACATATCTTAGGAAAAAGGCTCTATGGCATGCCATAACATTTGACATCCTCATAAAATTTTCTCTCAAAAGTTATAATGCATTGTTGTGAATTTATATTTTTTATGACAAAAGAAGGCATACAGTATTTTGTCCAAATTTTTCCAGAAAGACTCATGTTATAAATCACCAAAATTTTTCATGTTATAAATCACCCAAATTTTTTATCTTGTGTTATATATATCACACTCAAATATATTTTCTTGCAAACTCACATGCTTCTCAAAATATTATAATCACAAATTTTTTTCTTTTAAGAGAAATGATTTTCACTTTGATGTGATATATCACATGAAGAAGATTTTTATTAATACGAGACAAAATTTCCTCTCAAAGGATATAATGCATTATTTTAAGTCTTTTCCATTAAAAAAAAAGAAACCAACATGAAAAGCTCATGTTATGTATCACCCAAAAGTTTTATGTTGTGTTATATATCAGACTCAAAGATGTTTTCTTAATAAAATGACATGCTTCCCAAAATATTACAATTACAACTGTTTTTTTTTTTTTTATAAAAATGGTTTTCTTAAAAGCTTTCTTAATGGAAAAAAGAAACCAACATGAAAGGCTCATGTTATGTATCACTCAAAAGTTTTATGTTGTGTTATATATGAGACTCAAAGATGCTTTCTTAATAAAATGACATGCTTTCCAAAATATTACAATTACAGCTATCATTTTTTTTTATAAAAATGGTTTTCTTAAAAGCTTTCTTTTCATGGCAATAAAGGAAGATTTAGAATTTTTTTCCCAAATTTTTAGAAGCTCGTGTTTCCCATTTGAATCAAAATTGTTTATCATGTGTGATATATCACACTCAAGTAACTTTTTATACAAAATGCTACATCACACAATTTGTTTTATCACACAACACAAACATTTCATCCCTGTTGAAATGTCAGATCTTTCCAAATATACTTTCTAAGTGATATATTACAAAAAAGATCATTTTCAAGCAATAATAATGTTTCCTCGCATCTCGTGTTTTTCACCCCCAATTTTTTGACGTGTGAAGCAATATGTATATCTATAATTTGTAGAATGGTAAAATACAAAGTGTGTATTTCAATGATTCCGAGAGTGATTTGGCATAATTGAATTTCCATAATTTGAGGAAAAGTATATTAAACAATGTTGAGTAGAGAGTAGATATATTGGACTCAAATTTATTTGGAGTTGTCTTTAGTGTGACTTTTTCGAAGTTTCTACGGTGAGTTTTTCTGGTCAAATTTCTCCAAAATCTGATAGGAATTTATTGAAATCACAAACTTGATGCGTAATCATGTGCAATCAAAGTGCCTAACGGGTTTTCTAGGGTGCTAAATCCATATAAACAGTAAAAAAACTAGTTTAAATAACACAAATCAAGATTTCACCTCAAATTGTTTCATTGGATTCTGACACCAAAAAGTCCAAAAATTCACACTAAAGACAACTCAAAATTATTTTTGTGTGCTAACACATTACATAATGTTTAACTATGGTTGATATTCTTTGATCATGGTTTATTATAATTGACCATGACTTGATATGTTTCACCATAGCTAACCATGGTTGGACATGTTTTGATAAGGTTGACAATATTTGATTATGTTTGTCTGTGGTTGAGAATAGGTCACCATGTTCACTTATAGTTCATTACATTGACCATTATTGACCATATTTCATCATGGTTGATTAAATTTAATAATATTTAAATACAATTGGGCATGGTTCTCTATAGTTAATATCACTTATTATCCTACAAAATTTGCATTCCATGCAATACATAAAGGAAAAAGTATTCTTTTGTCATAAGATAGTACATATTTCAATATTAATGACATGTGGTTCTACCCATATTAAAAGATTATCTTGTTCATATGAAAGATGTATGTAGACTATTGTAGAAAATATATGTCTACTTATTCATTCGTATGATGCGATATAGCTTGTCTAGTTCTCCTCTTTGTCAATCATTTAGATTCAATTTAATGGTGAAATCATGAAATTGATGAAAATTTATAAACCATGTGCTGTGGATATTTTAAGATATTAGATAATACTTTATAGTTCCTAGTTCAAGACTTAAGAGAACATTCTATCCATTATATTTTTAACATGTTCTGGATACATTAATTTTGGATCTGAACATTCTATCCATTATATTTTTAACATGTTCTGGATACATTAATTTTGGATGTGGATTAGTTGCAATAGTAGTATTGCACAAACTAGAGAAAACTTAAAAGGAGATTAAAGATAAAATATTAAGTCTCACAAGCCTTTTGTGTTATGTTTCTATTATAAATCACATGAAGCATTGTGGAATAATTTTCATAGGCAAGTATATTTCCGTCGTGGATCATGGTGTTTTATATATAAAACCTTCAACTCTTTTTGATACGACAAGTCACTTCAATTTAACCATTTTATTATTATATCTGTAATAGGGATAGGGAAATTCCTTTATTTTTAATTAATAAGAAAACATATTACGGTATATAAAAGGAATATTATATCCTCTTTTGTTCCCTTGTATAAAATGTGGATATTTACGTAATAAAATTGTGTCACAGGATACATAAAGAACTTCAATGAAATTAAAAAATATGGCATGCTACACTATTAATGCAACTTTTGACATCCATAATTTTCATCTATCGTGTATTTAATGTTACATTTTTGTTAAACCTTGAGAAAACGTGTGTTCAGGGTGACAGTAAGTAAATGTACCAATTTGGCATAACTACATCATTGGTTAGTGATATGTTTGTCTTAGGGATGTGAAAATGTGATTTTAGTTGATAATGTATATTCATTATTCACATAAAAGTGATTTGGTGAGTGAGTAACAAAATTAATAAAAGAGTAAATGAAATAATACAAATAAAGAAAGAAATTTGTAATAGTGGCAGATTTCAATTTTGGAAACAAATAATAAAATAGGATAATAAGAAATTATTTCTTTTGGATGACGATATATTTTTTTTGATGCCTATATTACCTAAAAATTACTCATGAAAGGCCAAAATCTGTCATAGTCATAGTAAGACAAAATATACCCATGGAAATTAAATTAAAATGTCAAAAGAAATGGAAAACCATAAGAAAGTGGAGCTTAATCCATCTATGCAAACTCACAATGAGGATTTTACATCATCACCATTCCTTCAATAGTTGCACATATCCATGAAAGGAGATGTCACTAATTTTTTGTGTAATAAATGTCCAATCTCATCAAGATTCAAGGTGAAACTTAAATTAAGCCATTTAGATCCCAAGAACATTAATAGGTGGTCCTTTGGTACCACAAACATCCCTTTATACATGGGATTCACCTATGGGATTGATATTCATTCACACTTGGAGATAGATTTTGTTGTAGTCTTCTGATAGCCTT
>APFE030276016.1:6265-27064 GCA_000404065.3 Pinus taeda | reverse complement strand
TATAGCTTTTTCCGCAGGAACAGTTTATTCACCAGAGACTTAGATTGGTACAAAGTCCCTAACTTGTCCCACAGAGCCTTCACTGTAGCTTCCACTGATACATTCAACAATACTGAATCTGAGACACAAAATCGCATTTTGCTCTTTGCCTTCCGATCCAACTTCTTCCATTCATCATCGGTCACTCCGTTGGTTTAGTACCCAGATCTACCGCGATCCACTGATCTTTATCCACCAACAGATCCTCCATCTTGAGTTTCCACAACTCAAAACTCTGACCATTGAACTTCTCAATCTCTATATTTCTGCTGCTCGCCGTCTTCTTTCACCACCAGAATTGATCTCGCAGATCTCCCACTGAACAGGGTCTAACCACAGGCCCGAGCAAAACCCCTCAGCAACAAAGGCGTCCCCTTGAAGCCAAAACAGCTCTGATACCAAATGTAGTTTTAACCCGTACAGAAATTACCTGCATATGAATTCTAAATCACAGGAAAAATAAAAATGCGAGAGCAATCACAAAAAACACGTATACACAGAGATTTCCCACTAGATCCCAAATCGAAACTACTAGCTTGATTTTTCATTATGTTCCTTTCAATGTTACAATAACAATATTATACATGTCGAAGCATCCAATACCATGGACCGAAAACCATCGCGTCCAAAAAACATGTGCGAAAATCATGCACAAAACCATAGGTGGGTCTGCCCAACCTAACATAGGGTCCAAAACCAAAATTTTCCGGGGCGCTGCCTCGGACCGCATAAAGTGGGGTTACAGGTACCCCTCAAACCCCCTGTTAACTATGTGGAAAGAATATAACACAACCCAACAATTTTGGTAGAGGTTGTGAAGCGGCTGGGCTTACCAACCATAGCACAGCCACAACTGTACACCATCGGGTGGCTTCACCAAGGACGAGATCTTCATATGAGCTAGCAATTTCGCCTTCCATACAACATCAAACCCTTCATGGATGAGGTATTATGTGACGTTGCTCCCCTTGATGTTTATGATGTATTATTAGGCCAACCATACTTGTGGAAGTGATATGTTGTGTATGAGTCAAGGCCTTGTAGTGTTATTGTTACTTTGAGAAATAAGTTGTACAAGATATCGGAGGTAGCACTTCCTACCGCCATCTCTTTGGTTACTACAAAACAATGGAGTAAGCTCATTTCCAAAATCGGGAAATTTGTTTTCCTAATGATATGCCCTCAAGGAAAGAAGAAGATGGTGGCCCCGACCTTCAGACAAGGCCCCTCCGCATGACAACAACAGATGGACAAGGTCATGGAGGAGTACGAGGATATCTTCACCTCCCCCGCAGGGGTGCCTCTGCACTGTCAAGTCAAACACTCCATCAATATGAATCTAAGTGTGTTGCTAACCAATGGACCAATCTATGGACACCCCATTCTAAATAATGATGAAATCAAGAGGTAGATTTAGGAGGTGTTTTAAAAAGGTCACATCCATCCGATTTCATCACCCTGTGGGAGCCCAATTGTGTTGGTACAAAAGAAGGATGAGACTTGGAGACTTTGTATTAACTACCAAGTGTTGAACAAGATCACTATCTAGAGTAGGTACCCGACCCCACGGATTGATGACCTTCTGGACCAACTTAAGGGGGAAAAATTATTTCAGCAAGATTGACTTGAAGTCAAGATATCATCAAGCACCAATTGAAGCCTCTGATGTGTGGAAGACTACCTTCAAAGCCAAGGAGGGCCTTTTCTAATGGTTGATTATGCCTTTCAAGTTGACGAATGCTCTTGCAGCCTTCATGAGGTTGATGGATGACATATTGCAACCATTCACCGACTCATTTATAGTGGTATACTTGGATGACATCCTGATCTTCATCCAAAGTTGGGAAGAGCACCTCCACCACGTTCGACAAGTTCTCCAAACAATGTGGCAACACAAGTTATGTGCCAATTTGGAGAAATGCACTTTTGGCATGACCCAGGTTCAGTATCTGGGATGCATTATTGATGAACAAGGGGTGCATGTGGATCCAACCAAGATCCAAGTCATTCAGGATTGGCCAACTCCAACCACTCTGACATAGCTCTACTGCTTTCTGGGTCTTGCCAATTTCTACTACAGGTTCTTGTTGGGATTCTCTCATATCACTTGGCCCTTGAGTCAAGTCACCAAGGGAGGAGCGAAAGAAAAATTCTTTTGGTCTAAATCTCAAAAGAAGGCATTCACAGGGTTGAAACATTGCCTCTGCTCTACACCAGTTCTCACATTACCAGACTTGCAACAAACATTTGAGATCGAGACAGATGCCTCTAACTATGTTATTGGGGCAGTCCTTACTCAACAAGGGCATCCAGTGGCATATCACAGTGAGACACTTTCAGACACAGTCTATAAGTATCCCACTTATGACAAAGAGATGTATTCCATTGTGCAGGCCTGCCAACAATGGAAGCATTACATTTTGAGGAAAGAAATGGTCATCCACATAGACCACCGGCCCCTGCAGTTCATACAGACACAAGGGAAGTTGCAGAATGATCGCCATCAGAAGTGGTTCACATACCTGCAACAGTTCCATTTGAATATCAAGTATAAGAAGGGAAACATCAATGATGTTGCAGGTTGCCTCAACTGACCACCAATCATGGCGTTAACTAGCATGCTAAACCCTTGTGAGCACAAGACTTATGATTGACCACTTCTCTAAAAAAGCAACCCAAAATTTGGCCATACATACCAGGCGCTCTTGGAGGGTCAGCAAGTTCTAGATTTTCACCTCCAGGATGCCCTATTATGCCACTTGGGACACCTTTTTGTTCCCTCAAGCAAGCGTGCCAAGATGATTTGGGAAGCACACTACAATTAGGGCATTGGGCATTTTGGGGTCGAGAAAATGGTGGCATTACTATAGAAGTATTTCTATTGGTCAAATCTTTGATAGTATGTCAGGAAATACATCAGATCCTACACTGCTCATTGCCAAACTGACCATCAAGAAGCAAGGCCTCTATACTATGTTTCCTACCCCTAGTTGACCTTGGGAATTCATCTCCATGGATTACATGTCGGGACTTGCTCCTACTAAGCATGGAAACAATTGTGTTTTTGTGGTTATCAACAAATTCTCGAAGATGGCCATTATGGCAGCCTGCAAGAAGAATAACACAGTAGAAGCCACTGTTAAACTCTTATTTGAATGAGTGTGGGTACACTTTGGGATCCCACAGTCTATCATCTCAAATTGGGACAACAGATTCCTTAATACATTTTGGTCCAGTCTCCGGTCGATGCTGGACACCAAGCTCACTAAGTCCACAACATTCCATCCCCAAAACGATGGCTAGACAAAGGTCGTCAACAAGATGATCATACACATTCTGCGCATGCACAACTCAAAGCATCCACGCACATGGGATGAGAGCCTCCCCTATGTCCAGCACAGCGATAACCGAGCTCTCCACATCTCAACTGGCCATAGCCCTTTTCAGGTGGGCTTGAGATTCCAGCCATTATGCCCCATTGATGTGGCCATGCCATTTGCAGCTACTTAGGCATATTCGGCTCATGTCCAGTCCAAAACCAATAAGGCAAACAACTTCATTGAGCACATCCAATATATCTTCCAGTAGGTCCATGAAATTCTAGAGAAATCAAATGCCAAGTACAAGCAGCGACATGATCAACATCGAGTGACACACAAGTTTTAGGTGGGCAACAAAGTTTGGTTGCATTTGCAAAAGGAATGCCTTACCAAAGCCTATCAGAAACGCAGACCACTCTGATATGGTCCTTGTACTATTACCAAGGTTGTGGGAGACAATGCATTGAGCTCAGCATTCCCCCATTCCTTTGCATGCACCCAGTGTTCAATGTGGACCACCTTCGACCATACTTCCCACCATTGCTAGACACATCAGACATTGCAGAACAACTCACACCTACAGAGTTAAATCCAGATTGCATGGAACAAGCCACAACTAATCAGTTCATGGACATGCAGATCAATAATACCTGACAACAAAGGATCCAACTATATCGAATTGTCAAAGTAGGCCAACTCCTTCAGCAGGGTAAGAGGCTCACCAGGGACCAAGTTCAGCAGAAGTTTCCTCATCTCATGGAGGAACTCAATGCAATAGGGACCATTGCTTCCTAAGGGGGGAGAGAATGATCCAGGAAAATATTGGTTTCCACCCACCCATTCCACTTGGACCCCCACTATTATTTCTTTTAGTTTTTTAGTTTCCTTATTTGTAACACAATTTACTATTTTTGGCAGTTTTTCAGGTCCTAAACTTTGGGAGTCGTTTTGAGGCCCTAAAAGATGTTTTTTGGGAAAAATGGAACCAACATGGGTTATACATTGTTTTCGGTCTCTCAAAATTTGTGGCCCTCAGATAGATCTTTCTAATGAGGTATTGTGTACATCAAACGGACATTGTATGCCAAAGTTATGACCCCAGGAATTTGATGTACCAATTTATCCAAATGGGGCCCATAGTTTGGTGCTTCATCTCCTAGGGTTAGGTTTTTGGATTTTTAGGTTTTTCCATTGTTTCTCAACAATAAATAGGCCTTTGAGCCTCATTGTAAGACAGTTCAGAGACATGTAGCCACCACATCTCTTCTAAGAGATAAGCTACCATCATCACAGCTAGTCTTATTTCCATTCTGTTTGTAAGCACATTTCAGTATTTGATATTAATGAAATGAAGTGTTATTTCTACTGCATCTTTGTATTTATGGTTATATTTATAATTTGGTGCATTCCTTTTTAAATCTAGATCACTTAGAAGATTTGAAGGAATCTTTGTAGTTCATTTTTCCATATGTAAATATTAAAAAAATTCTTGTTTTAGTCGTCAACTTTGGGTGAAGTTTTCGAAAAGCTAAAAAATTATTTTCCAAATATGAAAGAGGCTTTTGTTGAGAACAGTCTCATTTAAAAACACTTCTTTCAATTTTTATGCAAATATCATGGTTTGGGAGATACAAAGTAATATTTGGACCATATTTTTCAAAAATTCGCCAAAAAAGCTCATAGACAACTGTTGATGAGTCACCTCATTAATTCAACTTGGGGATGTGATCTTACCATTTCCTTGATAATTGGAAACTGAAAACTAAAAATAGATGAGGAGGTTTTTAGATCCATTTCTTTTGGATCTTTATAATCTTTTTTATATTTAAATATTTTGTAATTAAAGTTTCCCAAAAAGTTATGTTTTCAGTTGTAGTAAATTTTTCTATAAAGTTGTTCATGAAAACAGACCAAGAGCTGAGTTTTTGGCACAAAAATATTGTATTGTGTATATGTTATTCTGATATTAATAAAATTTCCAAGGCATAGTTTCTAAACTTGCATATTTGAGATTCCTTTGTTGTGTTTATCAATTATTTTTCTTGGTTATGTGTTATTTCTTAGTAAATCTCGTGGTTGTTATCTCTTCATGTTTGAAATGAATTTTATAAATCAGAGGAATTCATATTTGATGCTCTGCTATTTTTAGTTTCAAATATTCAATTTTATCCTCTGAAGTTACACAAATTTCATTTATTTTCCTTGTGGAATGGGGTGTTTCTTCCTTCTTCTCACGAGCTAAATATTTTGAAGTCTAAATAAAGATTGTATATGCCTTTGATCTATGTTTGTCTTACCCCTAGTTCTTGAAAATTTCACTAAGATCAATCCCATGACTCCATGCAATGGTTAAAATTACCATTTTTCCAACCAAACTTATTCTTATTTACATTTAATCTGGCCATTGAGCATGTGAGTGACCTGCTAATGTGGTGACCTTGAGTAGCAGAATCAAGGAGAGATCCCTCTCGAGATTGTAAGGGATAGCTTCCGATTTTAAAGTCTGATTTGAAGGTTTCCTTAATTTTTCTCCCCAGATCCAAAGTAATTTCTAATTGATAAGATCTTGGCGTCATTGTCAAGGACGTGAAGCTTCAAGTCAAAATCCTAGAAGAATGACAACAAACAAATATGCTCTCTAATGGTGAATAGAGGACAAACACAGAAAGGTTGCACATCATTCACCTAGTGACTCCACTAGATCAAGATGAATCTACAATATGAAAGGTATACTCCTTTGAATCATGCTAATATTCTTGGCTTTCCAAATTATATTCCTCACTTAGATTAGCAAATATATCTGCCAATATTTAGAGAACAGAATGGGGATGATGCCGCTCTTCATTTTGTTAAATGTCACATGCACATATGTAGGCTATGGGTTGAATTTCATGAGGACTATTTGATGAAGATGTTTATGGAAACCTTAGAAGAAAATGCACGATCTTGGTAAGAAGGATTGACATCTGCTACTATATATTCCCTTGAATATCTCTTTTCAAAATTTTGTATGAACTATAAAGAAAGATACCCTTATATAGTGCTAGTTGAAAATTTATGTGTAAATTTTGAAATTATTTTTCAACACATGGGAATGGATGTTGATGATGAAGACCTTATGGATTATGAAATTGAAGAAGCCCTATTTGGGATGTCTTCTCATCAGGAATAACTAGTAGATACTAGCTTCCATGATACTCAAGATCATTCCCAGCAAGAAGTTATTTATGCCATGACTGAAAATGAAATAGATCTAAATCTCAATGATGAAGGCCATGTTACATCCCATGATATTAATGATGATTTGTAGTATGATTGTTAGCTTTCATGTGACTGATATTGGGATGAAGATGCTCTTTCAATTTATCCTTCATATCATTCATCTACTGAATTTTTTTATCATGAAGAAAGCGGTGAAAATCATATTTTTGAAATTGTATATATGGAAATCTTAAGCATTGATTCTATCCATGATGATAACTACCTTGAGTTGCAAGAAAATATTGAAGAAGAGCAAGGTGTTTTAGATATTTTGGATGTTGTAAAAAAAATTCATAATTATTTGTCTCTTAAATTGACATATTCAAAAAATTTTAAAGATCAAAATGACATTTTTGCTTAAATATATGAAGGAGAATTTTCAATTTGTTCCCAAACACATAATATTGATGTCCCTTTTGAATTTGTTCAAGAGTATACAAAGCCTTTTCCTGCCATAGATGATGTGAAATATGAACAGATGCCCCCTTGCATTTTGAAAATGATTTTGAGTTGGATGACATAAAACAACCAGTAGCTATAAATGAAGAGAGCGCTTGTATTTTTGTTGATCTTCAAGATGGGGTTATATTTCATGTTTTTGAAAACCATTTGGCCAGCCAGTTGGAATCATCAAGGGATTTTGTGTTATTCACCAGTATAGATATTGGATTCAGTTTTCGTTTTGAGCTATCTCTTTCTACCTTTTAATGTCTACTCAAGGAAGGTGTGAGCAGAATCCCAGTGAGTAGCCATCTCATTTCATGGTTACACTGGAAATTCTGTATCACTTGATTGAGAATTCATCCAACATATTACAGTATGAATGGGTATGCGATAAGCTTGTCTAGGAAAGAATCGCTTTCCAGTAAGTCTTTTCAACTTTCAATTTTCAGTTTAGGTTTGGCTAAGTTGTAGAATGAGTTGGTTGTAGGTCAAGTCACAGGTTTCATATTTGGAAAATGAATTGATTTTCAGAATTTGTGAGCCGTCCAATGACTAGGCACCTAGTCTACAGTGTCCTTTTCTACCTCTCAAGGTGAAAACATCCCCATTGGAGCTAGATGTTATCACATTCAAAATTTGGTGGGCAGTTCAATTAGGGCCCCAAGATCAAGAAAAGAAAGAGGGTAAAACAAGCTCTAGCAACCAATATGGACCTCTTGATAGAGGCAGCAAAAACACTAAAATAAATATTTCAAGACAGCACTGCCAAATGTTTCTTCAATGACATTTTTTCTCTGTTTTGACAAAATTCTACCAGTTAATCTGTGAGTGCCAAAATATTCCATATTTTTGTCAAGTGTTGACAGATTATTTGTAACTTTTGTTGTTTTCGTCTCCACAATGTATGCCGAGTTGATTTGTCAGCGCCTAAATAGTATACATATTTTGAGGTTGCGATTAAGAGATTAGATAGGATAAATATCTTTGGAGATCATTTTACATAGTAAATATGATTTTTGGTTAAATCAAGTCAAGGACCCAAGGAAGTGCTATTATGATGAGTGCATCAAAAGAAAAAAAGGAATTTCCATAGTTTTAGTATAATTTCCAGCTAAACTCCACCTTTTTTCTACAACAGTTCTTCATGGATCATCATTCAATGTTAACATGCCATTTGTTTTCTTATGAATATATTTTCATATTTATTTTAAAAACATGTTTTAGTTATTGTATTCAAGTTCAGTTTCCGAACAGTTGGAAATAATTTTTTGAAAATCAAAAGAGGTTTTTGGCAAGAAGAAACCATTAAGAAAAAATATCTCAGTTCTTTCGTGGGTGTAATGGATGGTGTAATGGATTGGAAGATTTCAATGAATCTTTGCAACCCATTTTTCCAAATTTAAATATTAAATAATTTCATGTTTTAGTTTTCAAATTTGGGTGCGGTTTTCAAGAAGTTGAAAATTTATTTTTCAAATTTGAAACACACTTTTGTCGAGAACAAGATCATTTACAAAAACCTCTTTCATTGTTTACACAACTATTATGGTTTGGGAGATACAAAGGCATATTTGGACACTACTTTTCAGAAATTCACAAGAAAAAACTCATAGATAGTTGTTGATGAGCCACCTCATCAATTCAACTTGGGGATCAAATCTTACCATCTCATTGAAAATTTTGAACATCAAACTAAATATAGATGAGGAGGCTTTTAGGTACATTTATTTTGGATCTTGATAATATTTTAAATATTTTGTAATTAAAGTTTCTCAAAAGGTTATGGATTCAGTTGCATTAAAGTTTTCTATAAATTTGTTCATGAAAATAGACCAAGGGTTGGCTTTTTAGTACAAAAAGACTCTATTTTGTATACGTTATTTTTATATTAATATAATTTCCAAGGCATAAGTTCTAGACTCGCATATCGAAGATTCCTTTGTTGTGTCTATCAATTATTTTTCTTAGTGATGTGTTCTTTCTTAGTAAATATCATGGTTTCTATATGTTCATGTTTGAAACAAAGTTTATAAATCAGTGGAATTCATATTTGATGCTCTATTATATTCAGTTTCAAATATTCGATTTTAGTGTAATGGGTTGTTTCTTCCTTCTGCTCACTAGCTAAATATTATGAAGTCTAAACAACATTATATATGCCTTTAATCCATGTTTTTCTTACCCCTAGTTCTTGGAAATTTCAATAAGATCAATCCTATGATTCCATGCCCTATGGTTAAAATTACCATTTTCCCAACCAAAATGTAACACCCTCCTCCTAGATTTACCCAAGTTACCGGCCTAACAAGGTAAACATGTGACGAAGAGTTACTATGATATGATTCAACCTCCTAGATAATCTTAAGGAAGTGTAATCGATAAGACAAAAACATTAATGAGTTCCCTCAAGTGTTATAAGACCCCCAAGGGCTAAACCACCCTTCCAAGTGCTTCAGCCCTGAGATAAAACTATGTTTCACTAATCTAGACCCCTAGACGTTAGCATAACATTGTCATATTTCGATTGTAACCTTACATTCACATGCATGGTGCCTATAGGGGAGTGAATGGTCCTTTTTACTCAGTTTTGTGCCAACGATCACGATATCTAAGCCACTTTTTCAGGGCTAGTATCAAGACCTTTGCCCAGAACTTAATGAAACTCTCAGAGATGATAAATGACACATAGAAAAATCTTTCCATACAAAACTTAGACAAGAACATGATGTAAAAATGCCTAGGCATGACAGGAATTATTTCAAGAATTTCATGAACATGTAATCTATAGGCCATAACAACAAATATAAACATAGGGATCTCATACTTATCTGAAGATTGTCAAGAACATTTGATGCTCTCATATAATAGTTGAATTATCATCTATCAAGTCATATATTCATTAACCATTCATTTATAATTTAATCAAAACATGATGAGAACCATAACTAAAATTTGTTAATGACCATGCTTCTAACCAGAGTATCAATGATAGAATAACCATTAAAATCACATAATAACAAACACATTTACTCATGAAATACAAGAGGAAAAGAGATCTTATTAACATATGCAAAATACAACCAAGTTGGGGACTTCCACATACCACCTGACCATACATTGGGCTGAAAAAATCGTTCTTTCAACCAATCACCCCCATGCCATATTCCAAGCATTAATGTGGGACTCACAACGAAACCAACCAAGTCTTCCTCAATATTTACAGTGTATCCCACCATTACCAGTCAATGGATTCCTAGGCCCGACACCCTCTATACATCCTAGCTTTACCGTGTATCCTACCATTACCGTTCAAGGGATTATTAGGCAAAATAATAAACATAAACTACATTATTTACCACAATCACTCCATATACTTGTCAACGGATCATTAGGCCCTAAAAAATCATGGATGCCTCTAGATTTATCCACCTAAACCATGAGGAATTTTCCTGTCTCCACCCTTAGGATTTACCATGTATCCCACAATTGACCAGTCAAGGGATTCCTAGGCCTTTTGGAATTTTCCTGAGACCACACCACTCAGTTTTGAAACCATATGGAAATCCAACTCAACGAAGTAAAAAAACCCCATCACACCATGGCTATCCGGAAATGGAAAGGCAATGTTGAAAACCATTGTCACGCTTGGCAAAACCCATGCTAATTACAACAAGATAACCAAATACACACATGCATATACCATGCATGAAAAAAATAGCAAGGAAATCATACATGAAACTCAATACCTACAAGTAATCTTGTTGTAGCAGCTTGATCCAACTCTTCCTTGCTTGATATTTTCTTCCCTTTGCTTTCTTTCCCTTACTTTACCTTCATTTCTCCAATGCTAGAGTGCTCCAAGAATGCTTTAAGTATGCAAGAGCATGTGAGAGAGAGAGAGAATAGAGAGAGCTTCAAAACTAAACTGTCAAAATTTTTGTATTGATCCTCAGAAGCCTTTTTATCATTGAGGCCTCTATGTTCTTCAATTTTCCATTATTTTCCTTCATTTTCCTCCTCACATGCAACATGTGACCTTTCACCTTCCTTTTCTCCTAATTTTCTTTATTTTCATAAATAAAATGTCAATTAATGCCTCTTTTCCTTTTCAATGCCTTTGTCATTTCCTTTTTCAATTTCCCCTATCCATGATATATTAAATGAACACCCATTAGGATGTTTTTCCCAACATTCAACTTGGAATACATGTCCTATGATCTTGGTCTTATTTTTCCTTTATTAACTTTATTACATGAAATTTTGACCCAGGATTGTTACAAAAAATTATCCTTATTTACAATTAATCTGGACCTTGAGTGTATGAGTGACCTACTATTGTGTTGACCTTTAGTAGTAGAGCCAAGGAGAGATTCCTCACGAGATTGGAAGGGACAACTTCCAACTTTAAATTCTTGTTTGAAGGTTTCCTCAATTTTCTCCACACAACCAAGGTAATTATGTGTGATAACATTGTTCTTCATAGCCTTGATCTAGTTATATAGGGTCACCATCTTGGTGTATATCCTTACGGTTTCTACCACATACTAGGTGATTATTTATTTTGTAACCTGCAAGCTTTCCATGCTAGCAACAAGTTTAAAAGGATTGAGACATGTTTGAATTTCTTGAAGAACTTATTCTTGGGGCCTCACTTCACCAACTGATCCAATAAAAGGTACTTTTTTCACTTCAATCGCAGACTCCATGCCACTCAGAAGATGCTTATATGAGGTTAGTACTTGATCCATGTCCTTTGTCAATTTATCTCATTAAGTGGATATTAATGAAGATTTGAACCCTGTCATTTTGAGCAGATATCCAATCCTTCCTAGGTTGAGTTTTTGGCACATCGGGTTATTGAGTAGTCTAGTCATGTATGTTATTGATAGTTGTGGTGGCATGTTTAAGAAAATATTTATTTTCTTTAGATTCATTTTGTATAGTCGAAAACGTTGCCATATTTTGATGCAACTTCACCATATCTTGATAGACTAAGGGCATAACTTATTCTAACTTTACTACCTCCTCTTGAATGGATGCTTGAAACTATTTTCCACTCGAATGGGCTAAGAGAAAAACCTAGTTCTCCTCTTCCATCTGAGTAGTTCTTTGTTAAGAATCATGAACCTTGGCTTGTAATTCATAAACTTATTTTTTTTTTTTTTTTACTCATATTCAATTATGTTGTGGTCACAAAAGTTTTTCTAGATAAATCAATCATCTCAAGGATACTCATCCATCTCCCATGTAGCTTCATCGGGCCCAAAGTGATTCCATTGCCCTTTAAATTTCTTGATTTATTAGCTCCGAAGCATGAGTATATTTCTCTGTAAAATGCATTGAGGTTTCGGCTAGAATTCTCCTTCTAGATCCACCTACAATACAGACCAATCAATCACATGATAAACATCCTTTACATATATTTTAAGAAATGAAACATGGAAAACATCATCGACTTTCACTGTCAGAGGCAGTGCAAGTCTATAAGTTACTGGTCCAATCCTCTCAAGGATCTTGAAAGCCCTGCAATATCGAGGTGCCAACTTCGCACATGACCCAATCCTCAAGGATCTCTTCTTGGGCTTGATGTGCAAGTACACATGCTCCCCAACATGAAATTCCTTAAATGACCTGTGCTAGTATGCATAATTCTTTTGTATATCTTATTATGCATTTAGATTTTGTTTGATGATCTACATTTCGTGTTCCATCTTTGCCAACATGTTTGGTCCTATAAACACCCTATTCACAAGATCACTCCAACTGATGGGAGTATTACAACGCCACCCATAGAGTGCCTCAAACAGACTCATTCCCTATAACTCCTGATACCCAATGTTGTAATCAAACTCAACCAGTGGAATATACTCTTCCCACTTCTGTTGTTGATGCATCACATAGATTCTCAACATGTCCTCCAAAATCCTGTTGACCCTCTCTGTATGTCCATTTGTTTGTGGATAATAAGTTGTGTTGGAGGCCAATTTTGTACCCAAACCTGCAAATAACTCTATCCAAAACCTGAAAGTGAACTTAGCATCCTTGTCTGACACAATATTCTTCAAATAACCATGTAGCCTCATAATCTCTCTGATGAATACTTGTGCTACCTCACTAGTCGAATTAGTATACTTCACTGGAATGAAGTGTGTTACCTTAGTCAACCTGTCAACCATAACCATGATATAATCATGTTGTCTAGATGTCCTCAACAAACCTGTAATGAAATCCATGGAAATGACCTCCCATTTCCACTCTAGACTCAGAATCGAATGCAGTAAACCACTTCGAAGTGTACGAGGATTTGGGTACGAGGGTGAGATTGATCATCCTTGATGGTGTGAAGGATTCCCTAATACCTCATTTGTCTAGGAAGAACACTGCAGATGAGTTGTGGATGTATCTTTAGAATTTTTTCCAGAACAAGAACGAGAACTGGGTGTTGGCATTGGAGGATAACTTGAAGTCCACTAAGATGATACAGGGTGAAGGAGTGACTTTGTATCTGACGATATTTTCTTAGGTCAAAGATGAGCTTGCTGTCGTCAATGTGACTATTTCAGATTTTGATATGGTGAGGATTGCTTTGAAAGGGTTCACTGAGGAATGGAAGCCCTTCATCAAGGGGATCATTACTAGAGAGAATTTTCCAAACTAGAGTAGGTTGTGGGATGATTTCATTCAGGAGGAGTTGCGAGACGAGGATCTTCATCCGAAGAAGAGGACTTAACATGATGACATGACACTTGCAACACAAATGAAGGGTACTATCGATGAGAATGGATGGTACATGGATATTGATGAGATGAAACATATGACAGGGTCATAGGAGTTTTTTGAGACTCTAGTTGAATGGGACTCGAAGTTTTACATGGTGTTAGGTGACAAGATTTAGAAGGAGATCCGAGGATCGAGAGTTGTGTCATTTGGAATGGAGACAAGACGAATGATGCGGGTCCAGGATGTATTGTTTGTATCATGACTTAAATATAGTGTGATTTATGTCTCAATGATCGAGAAGAAGGGATTTGAGGTCTTGGTCCAGAAATGGAAGGCTAGACTCGGGCTTAGAGGCTCTAGCTCGGATGGGGTTATGCTTGGAGTTAGAGGGCATTTTATATACAGGTTAATGGGAAAGCCTATGGATCATGGGAAGAAGCAGGTGGAGCAGGTGTAGGTTCCAGAGAAGTAGTTGCAAGTGCAGGCTTCAGAGTTAAAGGTTAAGGTTCTTGAGAAGAAGTTCCAAGTTCCAAAGGCTCGGAGGGAGTCGAGTTCTAGTGGGAGCTTGCAGATTCAAAGGGGGACTTTGTAGCCCAAGGAGAGCATGGGGTCAGTGGGGAGCAAGGGTGCTTCCACATCTAGAAATAAATAATCATGGATAGATTGGAAAGTGATACAGGAGAAGAAGAAGAAGCAGTATACTTCTAGTGATAGCGACACTTCCGAGAGAGGCATATTTCATGTTACAAGGATTGCTACAGTGGTGAGCGCCAAGATTTGGGCGAGTGTTGTGAGAAGTGATGATGATGATGAGTTGCTTCCTAATCTTGGAATTACCTCCCTCGCTAAGAAGGAGTGTTAATTTTTGAGTAGCTTGGGAAGTACTCCAAGCCCTAGGGTTTGGGGTTTGGAGTGAAAAGCGCCACAAGAGTCACTTGTGGGATTGGAACCCAAGGTTGGGTTTTCACACCCATCATGTTTTGGGCCAAAACCATGAGCACATTTCAACATTTGATGGATAAGGATGATAGCTCTCGTCAAGAAGAATCCGACATAGTGAAGATCACCCAATTTCAAGTTGTAGAAATGGAGTTATGAATTTTTGAAGTTATGGAGTGGACTTACACCATATGTGTCAACGTCGACTTGAGTTGAATAAGCCTCTTAATAGCTACACAAGCCCACAGAGGACATTTTGAGGGGACCTTCTATTTATATATATAGAATGTGATGGAGATTCATTTCTCTCATTCATTTGTGCAACACAAGAGCTCATCAAATGAGCATAAGGAACTCGGTCAAGGGAGCAAGGGTATTTTCATTGAGGCCGCAGAAAGGAGACCACTTAAGCAAGGAAGGGAAGGTTGCATGGAGCCTTCTAGGGACTATTTTAAGGGCTATTAACTCTTACATGGAGGTTGAGTAAGCTATGGTCAACGCGGATCTATTGGGGCATTGTTTAATGGATAGGGAACTTTTTTTGTGTAGGTTGTAAGCTACAGGATGACTCTATGTTAGGTCGTAAGACATAACACCACGGAAAATGGCTACATAGGGCTAATTGAGGGCTCATACATGCCCAAATTAGAAGCGTAGAAGAGGATATTTCCTGTGAGGTGATGTTGCAGTGATTGAAGGTTGTTTTGGTGCTTGGTTAAGGTTTGGTGCAATGTGTTATGATTTTCTAACCAATCAAAGTCATAACAACATCATTATAACAAACTTGGAGTAGCATTTTATCTTATGTTGGGTGACATTTGTGACTAGATTTGGATTTTTTTTATATGCAGCCTATGGGAGCCATGAGTTAAAGGTGACTTGATTGATTAGAAGCCTCAACAAGGTTTATATCTTAAATTGAAGTATTGGGAAACATTGATATGGTGAAGGGCAGTGTGTTGGCTACCCAAAGTATCCCTAGACAAGCAATCTTGAAGTGATGAAGAGAGATTAAGGTTGGGTGGAGTTTAGTGCAACACTTTGATGGAAAAAAGTGACTAATAGATTGGTGGATTGGGGCTCAAGGATTGGCCAGCCTAGAAGAGTAGATTAGATCAGCCCATGTACATGCAATAGAAGTGACTTGCAACAGTGTTAGGTCGCAACCCTCCTAGAGTCTCTATGTGTTTTCCTTTGAAGGACTAAAGGGCAGCTAGATAGCATTATGGAAGTGAAGGATTGGTAGGACAAGATATGACATTGAAGTTGTAGTGAACATTGTCATTATATATTCTATAACATAGATTATTGTATTATTTAGATTGGTTTAATATAACGAAGAATGGGTTGTACAATATTTTGTTAAAAATTGTGTATACTTTTGCATATGTGATTTACTACTTTATATTTTCCGCTGTGCAAAGTAGTTCTTTTTTAGATTATTGGTTTGGTAGCATCAGAGACTTTAAGATTCTGACCTAGACTCAAGATCGTGGAAATTCAACAGACGTACGTTTTGTCAAACACGCCATTAACATGTAATCTACAAGTCATATAAACACATATGAGCATAGGGACTTCATACTTATCTGAAAATCATCAAGAAGGACTAATGCCTCCTCATAGTAGCTACAATATCATCTATTAGGTCATGCATTCATTAAAATTTCATCTACTAATCAAAACATGATGAGAGACATAACTCAAGTCTATCATATAACATGTGTATAACCAGAGAAATATCAATGATGAAATCACCATTAAAGCTACATAATGACAAGCACATTTACTCATGAAATATTAAAGGAAAAGAAGCTCTGATTAACATATGCAAATCCAACCAAGTCAAGGACTTCCACGTACCACCTAAACATAGATTGGACTGAACCAAATCTCTCTTTCAACCAATCACCCTCGCACCATATTCCAAACATGAATGTTGGATCCCATGGAATAAACTAAGAACACCAAATTAGGGCTTCTGGAGACAAAACCACCTCAAACCTCAACCAGTGATTCCACCTCACAATCGAACATCACTAACCATCGCTAGATCGGTCTCTATCTAGGTCTTCTAGGGACCCAGTGCATTTGTTCCAACCAAGGCTTCCAGGACTAGTAACTCAACCCACAATTGTTGTTGGGATCCAAAGCATTTTTCCAACCAGGGTTTCCAGGACTAGTAACTCAACCCACCAAGGGCTCTAGAGCATTTATCCAACCAAGGCTTCTAGGACTAGTAACTCAACCCAAGTTGTTACAGGGCTTCCAGAGTGTTTGTCCAACCAAGGCTCCAGGAACTAATAACTCAACCCATGTCCATAAGGAACATGAGAACCAATCATAAAAATTAAAAAATTAAAAAATTAAAAAAAAACCAACACCATGGTTATCCAGGAAATGGCAAGGTTAGGAAAAAAAACACTGTCAATCCAGGCAATCTTCCATGCCAATGACATATCACAACCAAACAATCACATGCATATTCCATGCATGCCAACACTAGCAAGGAAATCATACATGCAACTCAATACTTGCAAAGAAAACCTCTTGTAGTTGTTGATCCCATTGTCCCCTTGCACTTTCTTGCTTTTCCTTTGCCTTCTTGCTCCAAATCCCAAGTATGCCACAATACTCCAAGAGTGCCCCAAGAAAACTCTAAGTTTGGAAGAGTATGAGAGATAGAATAGAGAAGAGAGCTCGAAGCTAAAAGAAAAGCCTCACACACTGAAAAAAGTTGTGAATTGATCCTTAGAAGCCTTTTTATCACTGAGGCCTGTATTCTCTTCATTTTCCTTATTTTTCCTTCAATTTCCTCCTCACATGAAACTTGTGACCTTTAACCTTCATTTTCTCCTATTCTCCATTACTTTCATAAATAAATGCCGATAAATTCCATTTTTCCTTTCCAAAACCTTTGCCACTGCCTTTTCCAATTTCCATAGTCATAAATTAATTTCCGGTGATCCCCATCACTATGTTTTTTCCCAACATTCATCTTGGAATACTGGTCCCATCAACTTGCTTATTATTTTTCCTTTTTTATATTTATTACATGGATTTTTTACCAAGGTTGTTACAAAACCCTCCCCCTTGAGGGAACACCGTCCTAGGTGTTCAAAGACACCTACAACTAGCAAGACCACTGAAAAGAAAAACATACTGCCCATGGAGCTTTATAACTTAGCTCGTTGCAATATTTACAATGAAAAACCTACTAAAAAACAAACCATCATGACAAATATGACAACGATATCACTTATTTGAGCTCTATAACACATCTCATGGTGGTATTTACATCCACACACATCTATAAATATACCAAAACTGCTTTTTTTACAGGAAAACAATGAAGGATACATAGCCCGCATCTAATCATCCATCTCCCATGTAGCTTCATTAGGCCCAAAGTGCTTCCACTACACTTTAACCTACTCGATTGCTAGGTTCCAGAGCATGAGCATCTTTCTCTTTGAAATGCACTGAGGTTACGGTGGGAATTCGCCTTCTAGCTCCACTTGCAATACAAACTAGTCAATCACATGATCAACATATTTAACATACTTCTTAAGCAATGACACATGGAAAACATCATGGACTTTCACTGTGAAAGGAAATTCAAGTCGGTAGTCCACTGGTCCAATCCTCTCAAGAATCTTGAAAGGTCGACAATACTGAGGTGCCAACTTGGCACATGATCCAATCCTCAAGGATCTCTTCTTTGGCTTGATGCACAAGTAAACCTGTTCCCCCACCTAAAACTCCTTTAACACCCTATTCTAATCTACATAAGTATTATGTCTATTATGTGTTTCCTTTAGATTCTTCTTAATAACCTACATTTCTGGTTCCATCTTTGGGAACATGTATGGTCCTATCATTACCTTGTTCACTAAATCACTCCAACTGATGGGAGTATTACAACCCTCCCTATATAGTACCTCAAACAGACTCATCCTCAAAGACTCTTGATACCCATTTTTGTAAGCAAACTCAACCAATGGAAGATATTATTCCCACTTTCACTGTTGATGCATGATGTACATTCTCAACATGTCCTCCAAATTCCTATTGACCCTCTTTTTCTATACATTTGTCTGTGGATGATAAGTTGTACTGTAAGATAACTCTATATTCAAAAATGCAAATAAATCTTTCCAAAACCTGGAATTGAACTTGGCATCCTTGTTTGACGCAATCTTCTTTGGAACACCATGCAACCTCACTACATATCTAATGGAGACCTATGCTACATCATTAGTTGAATAAGTAGACTTCACTAGAATGAAGTGTGTTACCTTTTTCAACTTTTCCACCACAACCATGATACAATCATGTTGTCTATATGTCCTCGACAAACTTGTAATGAAATCCATGGAAATAACCTCCCATTTCCACTCTAGAATTAGAATAAGCTATAATAATCCACCTGGATGCTTACACTTTGCTTTTACATATTGAAATTCCAATCACCTAGCTACAAACTCTGCCAATTCCTTCTTCAAATTGGCCAATAATAGAACTTCTTCACCATTTTCAATGTCTTCTGATATCCTAGGTCATCTGAATACGATTGAACATGAAATTCCCTCAAGATAGGCTTCTTGAGCTCACTATTGTCTGGCACATAGATCATATCCCTAAATATGCCCAAACCATCTACTATGAGACAATAATCCACATGATGATTGCATGTACCAACTATAACCTATGCCTAAGCTCCCTATACCTATCATATTGTTGTCCTACCTGTAATATCCAATCATGTAAGTTTGTCCCATAGAAGCTCATAGCTGTTATGTGATTTCCCTGTACTCTCCTACAAAGAGCATCTGCAACCATGTTCACTTTACTTTTAATGTACTTGATCTCAAAGTCAAACTCATTGATCGTGGCCAACCATCTATCTTGTCTAGAATTTAGGTTTGGATGGTCAAATAGATATCTCACTCCACTGTGATCGCTTATCAATATAAACCTTCTGCCAAGAAGATAGTGTCTCCATGTCTTCAATGCATTAATGATCGATGCCAACTAAAGATCATTTGTAACATAATTCTGTGCGTGCTCATTACATTTCCTTGATTCACAGCATACTACCTATCCTTTCTACATCAGAACCCCACCAAGTCCTCTTTGGAAAGCATCTGTACACACCACAAACTCTTTTTCTAGATTTGCAATCTTTAGAACTGGATCATTTGTTAACAACTATGTTATATGCTCAAAACTTGTTGCACATTCCTCTATCCATTCAAATTTCTTATATTTTCACTGTAAGGATGTAATAAGATATGCAATCCACATGACATTCCTGATGAACATCTTGTAGTAACCTGCAAACCCCATAAATGACCTTACATCATCCACATTCCTAGGAGTTGCCCATTCCATAATAGATCTTATCTTTTCCAGGTCTACTACTATGCCTTCCTTGGTAACCATATGACCCAATTAATGTACCTTTGTATGAAAGGAATTGCATTTACTAAACTATTCATCATGCACATAAAAGTAGCTGGAGCATTAGATAAACCAAATGGAACTACAATAAACTCATAATGCCCATACCTAGTCAGGAAAGAAGTCTTGTAGATGTCCTATTCTTTAATGCATACTTGATGGTATCCCAATCTCAAATCAATCTTCGAGAACATTGTTGCTCCCTTAAACTAGTCAAACAAATCATCAATCCTCGGCAATGGATACCTGTTCTTAATGGTTACCTTCTTCAACTCCATGTAATCAATGCACAACCTTATAGTACCATCCTTCTTTTTCACACACCGGTGCACCCTAAGGCAACACACTTTGCCTAATGTATCCCTTATCAAGCATTTCTTTCAAATGTAACTTCAATTCCACTAACTTTAGAGTGCTCATCCTGTAAGGTTCCTTTGATGTTGGTGCTACCCATGGTACCAACTCAATAGAAAATTCCACTTCCCTGTGTTAGAGCTCCAAATCTCACTATTATGGTTTGTGATGCTGCATTCATGGCCTAGGGCAACCCCTCCTTCTAGACCTGGTCCAAAATCTAAAAAACAGTGTTTTATTCCCTGTACGCGACATTGCC
>APFE030276014.1:0-16154 GCA_000404065.3 Pinus taeda | reverse complement strand
CTTTCGTAAATTTTTCTAATAAGCACTTAAATAAAAGTTACAAAACGCTTTTTGAGATGTTATAAGAGACTTAGGGTTTAGCGTTTAGGGTTTAGGTTTTTCAGTTTGGGGTTTATAGTTTAGGGTTTAGTTTTTATGGTTTAGGGTTTATAAGACTTTAGTAAATTCTGATAATAAACACTTTTTAAAATGTTATATATTGCTTAGGGTTTAGGGTTAAGAGGGTAGGGTTTATAGCACTTTAGTAAATTCTTTTAATAAACACTTAAATAAAAGTTACAGAAGACTTTCTAAAATGTTGTAAAATTTTTAGTGTTTAAGGTTTAATGGTTAGGGTTTAGGGTTTGCGATTTAGGGTTTTCGGTTTAGGGTTTTAGTTTTAGGTTTTATGGTTTAGGGTTTATGGTTTAGGATTTATAACACTAAAGTTACAAAATTCTTTTTAAAATGTTATAAAATGATTAGGGTTTAGGTTTTAGGGTTTGGGGGTTTAGGGTTTAGCGTTTTAGGTTTATGGTTTATAACACTTTCATAAAATCTTTTAATAAACACTTAAATAAAATTTACAAAACATTTTTTAAAATATTATAAAATGGTTAACATTTATGGTTTAGGGTTTAGGGTTTGGGGTTTAGGGTTTAGGGCTTAGCGTTTGGAGTTTAGGATTTAGGATTTAGGGTAGAGTGTTTAAGTTTTATAAAATACTTAGTGTTTAGGGTTTTGTGGTTTACGGTTCAGGGTTTTAAGTTTACGGTTTAAGGTTTATAACACTTTAGTAAATTATTTTAATAAACACTTAAATGAAAGTTACAAAACACTTTTTAAGTTGTTGTAAAATTCTTAGGGTTTAGGTTTTAGGATTTATAACACATTAGTAAATTCTTTTAATAAACACCTAAATAAAATTGATAAAATGCTTTTTGAAATGTTATAAAATACATAAGGTTTAGGTTTTAGGGGTTTCAAGATGTAGTGTTTGGGGCTTAGGATTTAAGTTTTATAACACTTTAGTAATTTATTTAATAAACACTTAAATAAAAGTTACAAAATGATTTTTAAAATGTTATAAAATGATTATGGTTTAGGGTATAGGGTTTATAGTTTGGGGCTTACAAATTAGGACTTAGGTTTTAGGGTTTATAAAAATTTGGTAAATTATTTTAATAAAAATTTAAATAAAAGTTACAAAACACTTTTCAAAATGTTATAAAATATTTTGGGTTTAGGGTTTTGGGTTTAGGTTTTAGGGTTTAGGGTTTACAATTTAGAAAATTCTTTTAATAAACACTTAAATTAATGTTACAAAATACTTTTTAAAATGTTATAAAATGATTAGTAATTAGGGTTTGGGGTTTAGGGTTCATGTTTTAGTATTTAGGGTTTATAAGGATTTAGTAGATTATTTTAATAAACAGTTAAATAAAAGTTAAAAAACTCTTTTTAAAATGTAATAAAATGCCTAGGGTTTAGGGTTTCGGGTTTAAGGTTTAGGTTTATAAGGGTTAAGTAAAATATTTTAATAAACACTTAAATAAAAGTTACAATTTTTTTTTTTAAAATGTTATAAAATTGTTAGGGTTTAGGGTTTACAGTTTATGGTTTACCATTTGGGGTTTGGGGTTTGGGGTTTGGGTTTAGGGTTTAGGGTTTAGCTTTTGGGGTTTAGGGTTTATGTTTTTGTGTTTGGGGTTTAGTGTTTTATGTTGATGGTTTAGGGTTTATAACACTTTAGTAAATTCTTCTAAGAAACACTTAAATAAAAGTTACAAAATTCTTCTTAAACTATTATAAAATTCTTAGGGTTTATGGTTTAAGGTTTAGGGATTCGAGTCTAGGGTTTAGGGTTTAGGTTTTGAAGTTTAGGTTTTAGGGTGTATGATTTAAGGTTTATAACAATTTATTAAATTCTTTTAATAAACACTTAAATAAAAGTTACAAAACACCTTTAAAAATGTTATAGAAGCCTAGGGTTTAGGGTTTGGGGTTTGCGGTTTGGGGTTTAGAGTTTAGGGTTTAGGGTGTGGGGTTTAGGTTTTATAACACCTTATTAAATTCTTTAATAAACACTTAAATAAAAGCTACAATGTAATTTTTAGTAGATCATAAAATGCTCAGTTTTTAGGGTTTTGGGTTTTGGGTTTTGGGTTTGACGTTTACGGTTAAGTTTTTAGGTTTTAGGGTTTACGATTTATAGGACTTTAGAAAATTATTTTAAAAAACACTTAAATAAAAGTTACAAAACTCTTGTTAAAATGTTTTAAAATCTTAGGGTTTCGGGTTTAGGGTTATAACACTTTATTAAATGCTTTTAATAAACACTTTAAAAAGTTACTAAAATGTGTTTTAAAATGTTATAAAATTCTTAGTGTTTAGGGATAGGGTTTATGCTTTAGGGTTTGGGATTTATAACACTTTGATAAATTATTTTAATAGAAACATAAAAGAAAGTTACAAAACGTTTGTTAAAATGTTATAAAATGCTTAGGATTTAGGGTTTAGGATTTAAAATTCTATAAAATGGTCATTGTTTAGGGTTTACGGTTTATAACACTTTAGTAAATGATTTTAGTAAACACTTAAAAAAAGTATGAAAATGATTGTTAAAATGTTATAAAATACTTAGGGTTTAGAGTTTAGGGTTTAGGGTTTTAGGTTTAAAATGTTATAAAATGCTTACTGTTTAGGATTTAGGGTTTACAACATTTTAGTAAATGCTTTTAATAAACACATCAAAAAAAGTCACAAAAAGCTTGTGAAAATGTCATTGAATGCTTATGGTTTAGGTTTACAGTTTAAAATGTTATAAAATGCTTAAGGTTTGGGGATTAGGGTTCACAAGACTTTAGTAAATTCTTTTTATATACATTTAAAAAAAGTTACAAAAACGTTTTTTAAAATGCTATAAAATTCTTAGTGTTTAGGGTTTAGGTCTTATAACACTTCAATAAATTCTTTTAATAAACACTTAAAAAAGGTTACAAAACACTTTTTAAAATGGATGTTCAATGTTTAGGGCTTAAAATTTTATAAAATTATTAGGGTTTAGAGTTTAGGGTTTATAAAAC
Organism: Pinus taeda; assembly: GCA_000404065.3. Classification (NCBI taxonomy): domain Eukaryota; kingdom Viridiplantae; phylum Streptophyta; class Pinopsida; order Pinales; family Pinaceae; genus Pinus; species Pinus taeda. The sequence continues at coordinate 13,089 of APFE030276014.1, read as the reverse complement.
TTTAGTAAATCCTCTCAATAAACACTTAGAAAAAACTTACAAAACACTTGCTAAAAAGTTATAAAATGCTTAAGATTTAGGTTTGAAGGACACTTTAGTAATTTCTTTTAATAAACACTTTTAAAAAAGTTACAAAACTCTTGTTAAAATTTTATAAAATTATTAGGGTGTAGGTTTTAGGGTTTAGGGTTTATAACACTTTAGTAAATTCTTTTAATAAACACTTAAAAAGGTTACAAATAATGCTTATTAAAATTTTATAAAATGTTTAGGGTTTAGGGTTTTAAACGTTACAAAATGCTTGCTAAATTGTAATAAAATGCTTAGGGTTTAGGGTTTATAACAATTTAGTAAATTCTTTAAATAAACACTTAAAAAAAAAGTTACAAACACTTGTTAAAATGTTATAAAATACTTAGGTTTTGGGGTTTAAAATGTTATAAAGTGCTTTTGGTTTATGGTTTAGGTTGGGGGTGTGGGTATTAGGGTTTAGGATTTATGGTTTATAATGCTTTAATAAATTCTTTTAATAAACAATTATAAAAAAGTTAAAAAATGGTTTTTAGTGTTTAGTTTTTTTTGGGGTTTTTAAGGTTTAGGGATTTTTTAGGGTTTAGCGTTTTTTAAGGATTAGGGTTTTTTAGGGTTTAAGGTTTTTTATGGTTTATGGTTTTTGGGGCTTTTGGCGTTTAGGGATTTTTACGGTTTAGGGCTTGAGGTTTAAGTTTAAGGGTTTAGGGTTTATAGCACTTTAGTAAATGGTTTTAGTAAATAGTTAAATAAAAGTTACAAAACACTTTTTAAAATGTTATAAAATCCTTAGGTTTTAGGGTTTGGGGTTTAGGGCTTAGGGTTTAGGGTTTAGGTTTTGGATTTTAGGGTTTAGAGTTTATAATACCTTAGTAAATGCTTTCAAGCTTTAGGTTTTAGGGTTTAGGGTTTATAAGACCTTAGTAAATGATTTTAGTGTTTATCCTTTAGGCTTTAAGCATTAAGATATAGGGTTTGGGGTTTGGGGTTTATGCTTTAGGTTTTATAATACTTTAGTAAATTCTTTTAATAAACACTTAAATAAAAGTTACAAAACACTTTCTAAAATGATATAAAATTCTTAGTGTTTAGGGTTTACCGTTTGGGGTTTACGGTTTGGGATTTAGGGCTTAGGGTTTAGGGTTTAGGTTATAGTGTTTATGATTTATGGTTTAGGATTTATAACACTAAAGTTAGAAAACACTTTTACAATCTTAAAAAAAAAAAAATAACTGTTTAGAGTTTATGGGTTTAGGGTTTAAGATTTATAACCTTAAGTAAATTCTTATAAAAACTTAAAAGTTTAAAATTCTTTTTTAAAATGGTAAATGATTAGGGTTTAGGTTTAGTGTTTGGGGTTTAGGTTTTAACGATTTGGGTTTATGGTTTAAGTTTATAACACTTTAAGGAAATCTTTTAATAACACTTAAATAAAAGTTACAAAACACTTTTTAAAATGTTATAAAATGCTTAGGGTTTAGGTTTTAGGGTTTATAAAACTTTCGTAAATGCTTTTAATAAACACCTAAATAAAATTTATAAAACACTTTTTAAAATGTGATAAAATACATAGGGTTTAGGTCTTAGCATTTTAGGTGTAGTGTTTGGGGATTAGGGTTTAGGTTCTATAACACTTTAGTAAATTATTTTAATAAACACTTAGATAAAAGCTACAAAATGATTTTTAAAATGTTTTAAAATGATCAAGGTTTAGGGTATAGGGTATAGGGTTTGGGGTTTACTATTCAGGGAATAGGTTTTAGGGTTTATAACAATTTAGTGAATTATTTTAATAAAAAGTTAAATAAAAGTTATAAAACACTTTTCAAAATGTCATAAAATACTTAGGGTTTAGGATTTAGGGTTTTGGGTTTAGGTTTTAGGGTTTAGGTTTATAACACTTTAGAAAATGCTTTTAGTAACCACTGAAATGAAAGTTAATTTTTTTTTTTTTAAATGTTATAAAATGATTAGTATTTAGGGTTTGGGGTTTGGGGATTGGGGTTTAGGGTTTAGGGTTCATGTTTTAGGATTTACGGTTTATAATGATTTAGTAAATTCTTTTCATCAACACATAAATAAAAGTTAAAAAAAAAACTCTTTTTAAAATGTTATAAAATGCTGAGGGCTTAGGGTTTGGGGTTTAGGGTTTAAGGTTTATATTTAATAAGGGTTTAATAAATGATTTTAATAAACACTTAAGTAAAAGTTACAAAGCACTTTTTAAAATGTTATAAAATGATTAGGGTATAGTGTTTAGGTTATAGGGTTTAGGGTTTAGGGTTTAAGGTTTATAAGACTTTAGTAAATTCATTTTATAAACACTTAAAAAAAGTTACAAAACGCTTTTTAAAATGTTATAAAATGCTTAGTGTTTAGGGTTTAGGGTTTAGGTCTTATAACACTTCAATAAATTCTTTTAATGAACACTTAGAAAAAGGTTACATAACAATTTTTAAAATGCTATAAAATGCTCATGGTTTAGGGTTTAAAATGTTATAAAATTCTTAGGGTTTAGAGTTTAGGGTTTGGGGTTTATAAACATTTAGTGAATCCTTTTAATAAACACTTAGAAGAAAGTTACAAAACACTTACTAAAAAGTTATAAAATTCTTAGGGGTTAGGTTTGAGGGACACATTAGTAAATTCTTTAATAAACACGTTTAAAAAAAGTTACAAAAAATCTTGATTAAAATTTTATAAATTTCTTAGGGTGAAGGTTTTAGAGGTATTAGGGTTTATAACACTTTAGTAAATGATTTTAATAAACACTTAAAAAAAGTTAAAAAACTCTTATTAAAATGTTATAAAATGTTTAGGGTTTAGGGTTTTAAAATGTTACAAAACGCTTGCTAAATTGTAATAAAATGCTTAGGGTTGAAGGTTTATAACAATTTAGTGAATTCCTTAAATAAACACTTAAAAAAATGTTACAAACTGTTGTTAAAATGTTATAAAATACTTAGGGTTTATGGTTTATGATGCTTTAATAAATTCTTTTAATAAACACCTATAAAAAAGTTAAAATAACAGTTTTTAGGGCTTAAGTTTTTTTGGTGTTTTTAGGGTTTAGGGTTTTTTTAGTGTTTAGGGTTTTTTAGGGTTTAAGATTTCTTGTGGTTTATGGTATTTTTAGGGTTTTTAGGGTTTACAATTTTTTAGGGTTTAGGGTTTTGGGTTTAAGGTTAAGGGTTTAGGAATTAGGGGTTTATGCAATCCTTAGGTTTTAGGGTTTGGGGTTTAGGTCTTAGGGATTAGGTTTTTGGGTTTAGGGTTTAGGGTTTATAAGACCTTAGTAAATTATTTTACGGTTTATATTTTAGGATTAAGCATTAGGATATAGGGTTTGGGGTTTGGGGTTTAGGGTTTAGGTTTTAAAACACTTTAGTAAATTCTTTTAATAAACACTTAAATAAAAGTTACATAACACTTTCTAAAGTGTTATTAAATTCTTAGTGTTTAGGGTTTCAGGTTTAGGGTTTAGGTTTTAGGGTTTATGGTTTATGGTTTATGGTTTAGGATTTAGAACACTAAAGTTAAAAAACTCTTTTTAAAATATTAGAAAAAAATTAACGTTTAGGGTTTAGGGTTTAGGGTTTAGGGTTTATGGTTTAGGGTTTAGGTTTTATAACACTTTAGTAAATTCTTTTAATAAAAACATAAATAAAAGTTTAAAATGTTTGTTAAAATGTTTTAAAATGATTAGGGTTTAGGTTTTAGGGTTTGGGGGTTTAGGGTTTCGGGTTGATGGTTGATGGTTTAAAGTTTGTAACACTTTAGTAAATGCTTTTAATAAACACTTAAATAAAAGTTACAAAACAGTTTTTAAAATGTTGTAAAATTATTAGGGTTTATGTTTTATGGATTATAACACTTTAGTAAATGATTTTAATAAATAGCTAAATAAAATTTAGAAAATGCTTTTTAAAATACATAGGGTTTAGGTTTTAGGGTTTCAAGTGTAGTGTTTCATGCTTACGATTTAGGTTTTATAACACTTTATTAAATTATTTTAATAAACACTTAAATAAAAGCTACAAAATGATTTTTAAAATGTTACCAAATGATTAAGGTTTAGGGTATAAGGGATAGGGATTGGGGTTTATAGTTCAGGGTCTTAGGTTTTAGGGTTTACAACAATTTGGTAAATTATTTTAATAAAAAGTTAAATAAAAGTTAAAAAACACTTTTCAAAATGTTATAAAATACTTAGGGTTTAGGGTTTAGGGTTTAGGGTTTAGGTTTTAGGGTTTATGGTTTAGGGTTTATAAACATGTAAATGAATGTTTCAAAATGTTTTTTAAAATGTTATAAAATGATTAGTATTTAGGGTTGGGGATTTGGGGTTTGGGGTTTAGGGTTTAGGGTTCATGTTTTAGGATTTATGGTTAATAAGTATTTAGTAAATTCTTTCAATAAACACTCCCCTTCTTATAGCCTACAAAAAACACTCCCCTCTAGTTCTCCAACTCTAGGCACGAACACTCCACTTAGAATATGGATGAGGTGCAAAATTGAGCTAAAATACCACAATATAAGATCCAATCAAAGTGATAAGTAGAAGGGAGGTTTACTACTTGACCTCATGCCCATAGTTACCACCAAGCTTCACTACGAAAACGAACATATAGTTCAGCATCCTACACCTCTATTTAAGGCCATCTAGGTGGCTACATGTGTCTTCATGCTGAAGACCAGCCATAGAGTTTACATTTAATATTCATTAGGTGGCAAGGGTGGCAAGATCATACCCCCTCATCACCCTCTTTGATATTGTACGTGACCCCATCACGGAATATATAAATTTATTTAATACAGCTAGGCAATTAAGACTCCTAGATGAGTAGTTTACACTATTGAAAGCATAATATTTCTATATTTTGATTTAATAGGTATGTTTGGTCATTTCTGTTGAGGAGGCACCAAGTGTCCATTTCCCTCCATGTTTGTGATCAAAATCTTATATATATTATCAAACTTTGCTTCCATTAAACTAACAAACTCTTCCATTTCCAAGTACTTCACTTCTAAGGAACACATTTTATTTTTTGTTGCCTTCCCGATTTTTCTCAAATACCAAATTTGGACCACCATTTCTACCTTGTGTCTTGTGGTGTCTTGTCTATTCTTTTTCTTCCATTTGTAGGTTCTTCTCCCACATTCCATGCTATTTGAACCAATGTAAGGTCCCTGCTATCACCTCTCGTTAGTTTCTTGCAAGTCTCTTATCATTCTATTACCTGCATATGCATATAATCTCTACACACATGTACATTACATAATGTTGGTTTCCACATCTATCCATGGAAATCTCTTGACACAAGTTCACTTTTGCATTCGATCATATTCAAACTGCTCTTTGATGTCTAGGTTCACCCAAACATGAACGAATGTGAAGGTATACAAACTTGAAAGAGAAAGGAAAGGGACGACAAAGGCAAAAAATTCTCACACTAAATCTAGATTCATTATATCTAATACCTAAATAACTCGTCCATCATGATCTTGATGTATGAAAATTAGAATGAATATTGCAAACATTTAAGGGTGTACTCTAATAGATGTTTTGGCCCCTTTCTAGGAATATTTCATTGTAACTTTTTCCCTAAATGGAGTAGGTGTTGAATCTATTTATGCATTCAAAAATGCATTTTAAACAAGAGGAAATCATAATCTCACCCAAAATTTTATTATTGAATTTTAGTAAAATAGGCCAAAATTCTTATGCTTTGGTAGATTTAAGTACCTATATTTTGTGGGATGGGTGTAAATCCACTTGTCAATTATTATAAGGGAACACTAATTACTCATAATTTGAAGGAAGCGACATCATGATAGGTGACTCCCCCATTTTATATTTATCAAATTTTCCTTCGTGATATCTTAGCTTGAGAAAACAATCTACCAACACCTTATGTGTCCCTAAGACATTAAAAAAGGGGAGGTGAATTGAAATTGTGTTATCAAATCCATGGATATTTGAAGTATTATTTTTGAATTCCAATTTGGGAGTAGAGTGTAAGAAGATATATCAAATACTCATGAAAATTGTCCAACAACTAGTATACAATGCCATATTTTAATAGTTATACAAATATGACTCATTTTGGGTATTCAAAGGAATTTAAAGGGAAACAACTTTTTTTCCTAAAATTTAGGAAGAATGACTTTTCATTCATGGAATTTCATACTTCAAATGTTGCAATCGAACAATTTGTTTTTAATAGGGGTATTCTTGGAAGCTAGATTTACTTTTACAATAAAAACAATACCTTCACCAAGTCAAATTTACATTCTTTCTGGAAATGATTTAACCAATAGGAAACTAAAAATCTTCAATTCTATAGATGATCCGCTGATCACAATTTTGCTCAAAAATGAAAGCGTCTAGAAAGTCTTAAATGTAGCATCAAGTTGAAGTGCTTGTTGTTCTCAGTCTAATGACATTTGTTTTACCTCAATCTGACACCATATGGTCAAGTTATCATGTGCTCATTGTTTGGCCCAAAAACTAAAAATTCCAGTGGGTCCATTGACTAGTCAGTTCACTAGGTTGACCATACAGTGAGTCAGCAAAGTGACCATGTAAGGTATGAGCCAATGATAGCTTGCTAGGTGTCATCCTCTAGTTCGTTTATTTTTGGCACATTTGATTGGTTCATGCTTGCTTTATGTGGACCAATAATTGGGTGTCGTGTGGCCCAATCATGGGTTGCCACATGGCACCCTAGGGTCAATTAAAATTTTGGTATGGGTCTCAGCAAGGTCTGATGGATTTCAACCCCTGACCTCCCACTCCATAATGGAGCACTTCACCAACATGTCACATGGTAGTTCTTAACATAACATAGACCGAACTATTATATAAAGTTTATGTTTAGAGCTTTAGGAGGGAGGGGTTGGGCTACCAGCCCCGACCCCTGGTCATATTCGGTGCCATATGCCTATGACACAATGGTGGATAGGGGCACGGGATGTTTAGACTGACCCCGATCTCAGTGTTGATCACATGACCTCGACATTCAGTAGAAGGTGCAAAGGTGGAGGAGTGCTTAGTAATAGCCCGAGGTCTTGGGTATATGATCCATCAAGAGACCGTTTTGAATGCACTTGTAGAGGTGCTAAGGCAAAGGGGCCAGACCCACATCCTATGCATCATGCACATGATCTCGGCATCAACATTTAAGGGCCTAGTGGGAAGGGTAGGCGATTAGCCTCACCCTGAGACTCGTGGCGCCCACATGACAACATGCCCAAGTTTTAAGGGCTAGTCTGATGGGGCAAGCATTATGATTGACATTTATTTCTTTTGTGCTCTAAATACAATCATAAAACACTCATAGCCTTCTTTGAAATTAAACTACAACCTCCATAGATTTGCTAAGATTTTCCTTCTTTTTTCAATATTATAACTATTACAATAAATTTAATACTTTGGTTTATATCATATTTAATTATAAGGACATTTTAAATAGTATTTAATATGTTTTCATTTTTATTCATAAAAGTTATTAATTCTCAATCTAAGAAACAACTTTAATTATTTGGCCAATAAGTATTAATTATGAAAGTCTTTTGTGTTGTTAAAATGTTAATTCTAATTAAAAACTATTTTAAACCACAAAGAAGCATCTTTTACTCATGCGTGGTCATTAAGTTTTTTTATATCATGTATTTATCTTTAAATGCTAAATATGATTTAATAATTTATGGAATAGAAATTATAGATAGAGATAGATAGATAATTTAATTTAATTTATAAACTTATTAAAAAAATGAAATATTAACAGATAAATAAATATTTAATATTACAAATCATATATTTTATTTTTTTTATAATTATAAATAATTTAATAACCAAATTCAAATATTTTTCAAATAACTATGTTTTTGGACCTAAAACTTAACTATAACTTTTTTTATCACATGATTAAAATTGTAAATTCTATATAATTTCCTAAGTTTAAAAGTAAATTATTTGTATAATATCAATTAATCTAATTATATTTATCATAATAAAGAATTACTAAATATTATAATAATGTAAAATTATTTTAGAAATAATTATTCTTAGTTTATTATGAAATTTTGGTATAATAGACCAAAATGCCAAAATGCTTTTGCTTAGGTAGTTTTAAGTACATATGTTTCCTGGAATGGATGTAAATCTATTTGTGAGTTATTATAAGGGTACATTAATTACTCATTAGTTTGAAGGGATGGGGATCACCATAGGTGTCTCTCCCATTTTATATTTATGGGATTTTAATTCCCTATCTTTCCTGGAATGGGTGTAAATCAAATTTTGAGTTATTATAGGGTACACTAATTACTCATTAATTTGAAGGGATGGGCATCACTATATGTGTCTCTCCCATTTATATTTATTGAATTTTCGTTCATGCATGCAACTTAGTTGGCCAAACAATCCACCAACACCTTGTGTGTCCTTAAAACATGAAATAACAAAGGTATATTCAAATTGTGCTACCAAATACATGAATATTTGAATTATTATTTATGAATTCCAATTTGGGAGTGAGTAATAAGATTTCTAAATTAACTATGAATGCTCTCCAACAGCTAGTATAAAAGTTCTACAATTATGACATTTGTGGGTATTCAAAATAATGGAAAGGGAAACAAAAAAAATTGCTTAGAGTGTAGGAAGAAGGATTTGTGATTCATGGAGTTGCATACATCAAATGTTGCAATTGAACAATTGGGATGTAGTAGGGGTTTTTGAACGGGTAAATCCCCTCTGCGGACAGAGGCGATCCCACTAGCCCAACATGGGTCTAGCAACAATCAATCAACGCTAACACGCAGGTTCCTAATTGCAAATCAAAGATCGATGATGATGGCTTACCTGGATTCCAACGCTAGTACTTGTAGAAGAATCGTTGCTCCCGTTCCTTTGCTCTCGCTGGTCACAATCCCCACGATCCTCGTGAACGGACACCTGCACATGCAAAGAACGACACAAATACAAGCATAAAATCCAATAGATGCAACTATATATCAGTCAGAAAAGATATAACTCAATCATCATTATAAAGACACATGAATGGAACCATAATGATAGTCATCTATTAATGAGTAAAAGCAGAGAAAGATACAACCAAGGTTCTGACATTGAACCTATTCTCTGACTGGGCAAGCAACTACATATGCCTTGCAAAATACCTTCTCTCTCTCAGGATTCCGGCAGCATAACCTCCCTATGCTTCACAATTCTTACTATCACTCTAGCATTACTTCAACAATCACAAAGACTCTAGCAAAAAATAGCTTATCTAATGCATGGGGGCAACCATTTATAGATGGAGAAGGGAGGAAGATACAATGTACCAGGACGCCCATTGTGGATTGGCATTATCCTTGAAAAGCTACTAAGGATAGTTGTCATTAGTTGTCATGATGACTCTCGACCTCTATCATGTGGATTTTTCCCTCAAATAACTTCATGAAAAGAGAGGAAAAAACATATGGGTGCGCGTTGGCCAAAAACCATTATCAAATTTAGGTGGCGCGAGTGTTGCTCTAGGACAGGGCGCCAATGGGCGCGCCCCCTTTTGAGGATCTCAGTCATTGGCGCGGGTAAGACACTGTGTACCTGCACCAATGGAAAAAGGGCACTTTTCAGGGATAATTTGCAAAAGGTGTCTTTAGGGAACATGAAGTACATACTCAGGGGAACATAATGCAAGTGTTTTTATGTTATGTCACTGGTCACAGGTCCCGAAATGTATCCTCCAAAGTACGAAAACAAGGGTACCAGGGACGGTGACCAACGGTGACAAATTACTGTGTAACAGGGGTATTCTTGGAAAGTAGATTTTTCTTACAATAAAAACAACACCTTCACGAAGTCAAATTTACATTATTCGAAGAAATTAGTTGACCAATTGAAAACTAAAGACCTTCAATTCCATAGAAAGTTTAACCATGTTTTAGGTGATTGATATTTATTTTTTGCAAGATTTTAATACCATGATACACCATTAATTACATTTCAAAATTATTATTGGTATTGCTTGCTAACTAATGCATAGTATTTATTAAAGTCTTCCTTGAAATTAAACTAAATCCTTTTTTGGATTGCAGATTACTATGGTGTGGTTTCTGAGAGGAGTTCGGATTTTCCACAGTGCTCATCTTTTATATGGTCGACGTTTCGAGTCTAAAACCAGACTCATCATCAGGACAAATGTGTGGAGAAAATAAGGAAAAATGATAGGTATTTGAATCCCTACATTGCTTTAGAAAGTGAAGATCAGCTTCTTTTCTCCTTATTTTAACCCTAGTTTTTTCAAGATTACGAATCTCTTTCTAAGTATCCCCTCTGTGCAGGGTAACTGTTTTGGATTGCAGATTACTGTGGTGTGGTTTTTGAGAGGAGTTCAGATTTTCCACAGTGCTCATCTTTTATATGGTCGATGTTTCGAGTCTAAAACTAGACTCATCATGAGGACAAATGTGTGGAGAAAAGAAGGAAAAATGATAGGTATTCACAACTTCTTTTCTCCTTATTTTAACCCTACTTTTTTGGAGATTACAAATCTCTTTCCAAGTATCCCCTCCGTGCAGGGTAACTATTTTGGATTTCGAGTCTAAAACCAGACTCATCATCAGGACAAATGTGTGGAGAAAAGAAGGAAAAATTATAGGTATTCGCAGCTTCTTTTCTCCTTATTTTAACCTAACATAGCCCACTGTAGCCTAGCCTACTCTAACCTATTCTGGACTAACCTAGCCTACTCTACCCTAGCCTAACCTACTCTAACCTAGCCTAGCCTAACCTAGCCTAGCCTAAACCTAGTCTAACATAACCTAACGTGCTCTATCCAAGCCTACTCTATCGTACTCTAGTCAAGTGTACTCGAGCCTAGTCTAACCTACTCTAGCATAAACTAGCCTAACCTAACCTACTCTAACCTAGAGCCTAGCCTACCTTATCCTACACTACCCAAACCTAGCCTATCCTAACCTACTCTATTCTTGCATACCTTTGCCTTCCCTAGGCTAGCCTACCCTAGCCTAACCTAACATAGCCTACTCTATCCTAGCCTACTCTAACCTACTCTAGCCTAACCTAGCCTAAGTTACTCTACCCTAGCCTAACCTAAGCCTAGCCTAAACCTAGTCCAACATAACCTAACCTAGTCTAGCCTAGCCTAGCTTATCCCTCCCCTACTCTACCCTAGCTTAGCCTATCCCTACCCTTCTCGATCCTAACCTACTCTAGCATAACCTTCCCTACCTTATTGTAGCCTAACCTAGCCTATAGAAACCCTAATCTACTCTAGCCTAGCCTAGTCTACTCTAGTTTAGCATACCTTAGCCTATTCTAGCCTAGTCTACTCTAGTTTACTATAGCTTAGCCTATTCTAGCCTAGCCTACTCTAACTCGCTCTAGCTTTCCATAATCTAATCTAATCTAAACTAGCCTAGCCTATTCTATTCTTATGTAGCTTAGTCTACTTTATTCTATCCAAACATACTCTAGCTTAACTTTTAATAAAAAACATATTCAAAATCACTCTTAAAATACATAGAAAATAAAGTGTAAAACTTAATAACTTAGGTAAATTTTAAAATATTTTAAAAAATAAATTTAATTAAATAATATTAATAAACAAATAATTTTAAAATAAATCAAAATAAATACTATCAATCAAGTAAATATAACAAAATTTATTTAAAATAAATTAAATTTACTAATATCTAAATTCAGTTAGGAAGGAATATATATTAAATGAGAAATATATCTGTAAAATGGAAAAGCCAAAAGCTTAATTCAAAATAAATTTGAGAAAGGGAGTTAATCTAAACACTAAAAAACATAATTCAAAATCATTTAAAAAAAAGCCAATTCATGGAAACTAAGTCCAGTTAAAGCGCATCCATGAAGTAATAAAGTGTTATAATTCTAAATCCTAAACCCTAAGCATTTTATAACATTTTGACAAGAGTTTTGTAACTTTTAGTTAAGTGTTTATTTAAAGAATTTACTAAATTGTTATAAACCGTAAACCATACACCCTAAAACCTAAACCCTAAACACTAAACCCTAAACCCCAAACACCAAACCCTAAACCATAAAACCAAAGAATTTTATGATCTATTAAAAATAATTTTGTAACTTTCATTTAAGTGTTTATTAAAATAATTTATTAAAGTGTTATAGAACCTAAACCCCAAACCCTAAAACCTGAAACCTAATCATTTAATAACATTTTAAAAATTGTTTTGTAACCTTTTCTAAGTGCTCATTAAAAGCACTTAATAAATTTTTATAAACCATAAACCCTAAATCCCAAACCCCAAAACCTAAACCCCAAACCCTACACCCTAAACCCTAAACCCTAAACCCTATAAACTAAACCCTAAACTCTATGCATTTTATAACATTTTGAAAAGTGTTTTGTAACTTTTATTTAAGTTTTTGTTAAAATAATTTATTAAATTGTTATAAACCTTAAACCATACACCCTAAAACCTAGACCTTAAACCCTAAATCCCAATCACTAAACCCTAAACCACAAACCCTAAGAATTTTATAATAGTTTAAGAAGAATTTTTTAACTTTTATTTAAGTGTTTATTAAAGGGGTTTACAAAACTATTATAAACCCTAAACCATAAACTCAAAACCCTAAACCTCAAACAAAAAAATATAAACCCTAAACCCTAAACCCCCAGACTCCAAACGCTAAAACCTAAACCATAAACCCTAAACTCTAACCATTTTATAACATTTTAAAAATTGTTTTTTAACTTTTATTTATGTTTTTATTAAAATCATTTACTAAACCCTTATAAACCCTAAATCTTAAACACTAAACCCCAAACCCTAAACCCTAAACCCCAAACCCCAAACCCAACACCCTAAATACTAGTCATTTTATAACGTTTTAAAAAGAATTTTGTAAATTTCATTTAAGTGTTTATTAAAAGCATTTTCTAAAGTGTTATAAAACCTAAACCCTAAACCCTAAAACCTAAACCCAAATCCCTAAACCCTAAACCCTAAGTATTTTATAAAATTTTGAAAAGT
>APFE030276011.1:130471-142445 GCA_000404065.3 Pinus taeda | reverse complement strand
AGGAGGCCGAGAGAACCCATTAGAATCAACAAAATCGAACCAGAGTGACAGAGGGGCGGAGTCTCCCCACAGAGCAGAACATAGTGAAAATGGAAGGCGCCCAGAGCAAATGACGGGTTCACAAAGGGTTTTAGAATTATAAAGGGGTGAACCGGCAAATGGAGGTTGCCAACCGGGAACAAAGGTCAGAACCCTAATTCGTTTACCAACGCAGGTACCAAACATTTAAGTCAACTTTAATTCGCTTCCGGACAGAAGTCAGAGATATTTCGTATTGGCGGGAGGCCATCATTAAGAAATAGCCTCTACCCGACCTGGTTCACCGCACCATTTTACCAATAAACCATAAGCCACCAATATAATGCTTAATGGAAATGACTTTATTTAAGTTTAACAATTTAACAGTGCGACAAAAAACAGTTTCAATGGTGGGACAAAATGCAAATCGCTACCAATGAAAAAACAGAATCCTGTGACCTTCGCGAATGACACCGAGGTTTTAGTCAGGTCAACATATTAAATCACCACCGCAGTGTTTCGCTTCAATACAAATTCTCAATTGTAACCATTCACCGCTGTATTGTTATTCAACACCACATTTTATCAATACACAAGTGCTCGGAAGTCTATCGACGTGTTTATATTTAATGCGAAGCCGACACTGGAGAACACCAAAATATTGTACTGGAACTCGTTGCGCAAATTGGAACCTTGATTAGACGTTGCATAAGCTTGGATGTGCCAAAAATCAACGCCATTGTTTACTGTTGGCAGCAATTTCGTTTCAATCCGGTCGTTGTTTTTTATGTAATTTTTTTCTTTGGTTTATTCTTTCATCTGTCATGTCATTCTTTTGTTTCATTGCATTTCAACCTTCTTTTGTTTACTTTGTTTTTTTAATGAATAGTGTTTATGGCTTTATTATATTTTTTATTTTATGTGTTTACATGTTTTGTTCTACGTGCATATGTTATGTTCATTTTATGGATTTTTCTTTGGGTTGTTTTATTACCGGTTGATTTTGTTTTTATTGAAATGTGTTATTTTTAAGTTTTAGTTTTTTTTAATTGTTTTTAATTTTTATATTTGGTTTTGTTTTTATATTTTTTTAACGTTTCACTTTTATGTTTTTGGGTTTTGTGCTTTTATTTTTTGATTTTTTTGGTGTTTGTTTTAATGTTTTGTTTTTATATTTTATTTGTTTAGTTGTTTTTTTTATTATTTCAAATTTTTTGTGTTTAATTTATTTTTTATTTCTCTGTAGTTTTTAAATGTTTTTGTTTCTATTTTTCTAAATTTTATTGATTGTTTTTGTTTTTTAAATTAGATTTTTTTTTTATTTAAAAACAAAATTGACAAAAAAAATCTAATTGGACTTTGTTTTAAGTAAAGGAAATTATTTTAGAAAAAATTGAGACAAATTTAATTGAAAGTTGGACATCAATTTATTTTTTTAAGAATGAATATTAAATTTAAATCTCCTAATCAATGAATTTATTGTAGAATTTCATTTCAAGGTTAATTTATTCAATTTCTTTTTTGATCTTCTACGTTGCACAAGGCACAAGAAGAGAGCATACTCAAAAGTTTTGTCAATTCTTTATACATTTGAAGTCTAAAATTTGAAAAACAAAGAAGAATTGATCTCAAACCTCAAAATTTAGCTTCTCAAAACTCTACTTGTTTTCCTTCTTTACAAATGTCCATTTTCTTGTAGATCTTTCTGCTAATGGTTAGTGACTGAGGTGACTCTTACTGCACCACCAAATGAAATTTTCCAGAAAAATAAATGAAATCAAACTTCAAAACAAGAACAAAAACGCAAAAAAAATCAAGCTTGGTTTTATTTTCCTATTCTATCCTACTTTATTTTCACAAAGAAAAGTTTTTTTTAAGTGTAGGAGAATTTCCAATGAAACCATTTGCGAATCAAGATCTCTAGTATGCTCACATCCAACTTTGAAAAATACACCTCAATGTACACCAGGATATGAGAGACCAAGTGTACATTTGGATTTGTTGCCAAGATTTGTTAAAGAATGGAAGAATGTTGTGGTGTAGTCATTTTTGAAACCAATCTTCAATGTAGTGTTTGTTTTTCAAGAAATTCTTGGTCATCATTCTAGATCTCTTATTCATAAATGGATTAGTGTCGAAACTCCTATAGTATAAAAATTGATTGAAATTTATGTATCTAAATGATTTTTAACATGAATCTAAGTATGCATCTAAAAATGAATGCAACTAAAAAAATGAGATTCAAGCTAAAAAGGAATTCTAGATTGAAAGTTAACCCCTATATCTACTTCCTTGGTAAATGTGCCAAAAATGTTGGTCAATTTAATTGTTCGTTAAATTAGTTGTCATTAAATTGTCAAACCTTGGGTTTGTGAATTTGCGAAGTATACTTGCACAATATATGTTAGCAACATACTTTCAATTTCAACAGAAAATTCTAATCTATTAAAAAAAAATGCAAGACTTAGACAAAAAAATATTCATGAAAAATGTTTGAGATGTGATCCAAAATGGATTTTGGATAGACTACTAAGTTTAAGTGTTCCTCATAGAGGAAAAAATGAAAATCCAAGGAAGTTCTTGGAACTAGCCTTATTGTAGAGATCGTCTCATTTTAAATCTACTACAACCTGAATGGGAAAAAATGGACTTAGGATGCTGAAGTTATCATAAATTGAAGTTGCCCTTTACCCTTTCGAAAAAGGGGAAAAATCCCCTAAAAATGGGTCATAAAAACCCTCGAAGCCTTCATAATCCAAAAACTATCGCAAAGGAAAACCTTCACACAATGGCGGAAAACACTATCGAGAGGCAAAACCATGAAGAAATCGCAGAAAACGGGCCTATCGGAGGTCAAATCAACTTTGCACAAGAGCTATCGGATCTGGTCGATTAACGGTCTAGATCCGATCGGCATATCGCAATTAGTGGTGACAGGCAGAGGCTATTGGAGGCAAACATGCAATAAGACCGGGTCGATGCGATGGTGCGATCGCTGAAATCGTTGGATCGACCTCGGCAATGGCATGGGGCTTAAGGCAGGACCTCGGGTCTATGCGATATGCGATTGTGATCAATCACATCGCAATATCGAATCGGAGCTACACAAAGGAGTTGGGTCGATATAAACATGGTTTACGATAGCCAGAATCGATAGGGTTATAGGTGATATGTTATATATTATGAAATTTAGAAAATGGCATTTTCCTTTGTATTTCGCATTTCCACCAAAAAATGAATTGCAAAGGAAATGTGCCAGATGCAATGAAACCAGACCCGAAAGGGTTTATAAACGCCACTGTATATTATTTCAAGTCCGATATGAGCCATTTTGCGGGATTTTCAATGTTTTAATACAGAGGAAAACCACAGCGCAAGGGTATTTTGACATGTGATAGCGATTAAAGGCAGACCCGATAGGAGTATAGGGAAGATTTATGGATATTTGAAGTCCAATAAAAAGAGATTTGGCGGATTTTTCCGATGTTTTTAGTGTATTTCTCTGTGTAAATAGAGAACACTATTTTGGGGATTTTCAAAGGCCCGATGGACCCTTCCGTTGCAGAATAGGTGGCCACCTCCCTTGAAGATGTTATTCCATGATTGCTAATGCTCAGAAGGGGGATTCTAGAGAACAGAAGCTAGGAGCTAGAGATCCCGAGAAGAGGAAATGAACAAAAAACACCAATTGGTTTTAAAGCCACTGAATGAAAGAGACAGAGGGATTTGTTGCTAAAACAGAGAATAAGTAGATAGCGTAGAAGAAAAAAAGAGCCAAAGAGAGAAAAAGTTAATGTGCAAAGTAGCTGAAGGAGTCTTTGGAGTCACTTGGAGGTCAAGTGAAAAGCTAGAGAGCTAAAGGTTGTAGAAAAGTAAGAGCCAGAGCCAAGAACTAGAGCCAAGAGCCAAAAAGTCGAAAGCTTCAAGAGCTAGGGAGAGATGGTCTTTTGAGCCCATTTTTGCTATGTAAAAATAGTGGAGTTGAGCCAAAGAGCTTGTAAAATGACTTTGCTATAATCCCAAAGAGCGTAGTCGAGTTGACTAAAGCTCATGGAGATGTAGCCCAAGAGTTTTGGGTGAACTCCATATTAAGTTGCTATCCTATGTGTTTATTATTTGCTACATTGTTTGCACTGTTACATGTATTCACATATCAGCACAAACAACAGATTTTAAAGCACATAAATAATTAAAATAACCATAAGAATACACCTTGTTTTCAAGCACATATTTAATTCCTCATTGGTTAATCATAAAGACTTGGGAATATTTAAGCTTTGGAAGTGGGAGAGGTTCTTGTAAGTTAAACAAGAAGCCTAAGTGCCCCATTTTCAAATCAAGATGAGTATGCACACACTTTCTTTTTCAAAAGTCTCAAATTTGGAACTTGGAAATAAATTTTTTAATCTATGAAATTGAAATCATAATTTACACAAAAGTAAATTTACTCTATTGACATGAAAATAAATTTATTCTAATGACATGAAAATAAATATATTTTTATCAACAGGAAAGTAAATATACCTTATAAAAAAGAAAGTAAATTTTATCTAGAAAGAAGCAAATCATATACTAAGAAGGCATTGAATCCTTAATCTATGAAATTTAAAGGCAACCTATTATGAAAGTAGTGAGAGATCAATTGAAACTACTAATGTGTGCCTTATCAAATTAGAATAATTGATGACTATCCATGAAACTAAAATCAAACAAGTGGAAAAACAATGAGTCTATGACATGAAAGTAATAATGTTTGACCTACAAAATAACACAAATGGAATGAGCATGAAAGAATGTAAACAATGCATCTAACTAAAAGACTTAAATAAATCATAAAAGAAGATAATCTATCTTTAAAAAATGAAACATTAAAATGCATCTCATACTCATTAGGTGGTCCTTCCAAAGTGCATGAGAGGTGGAAAGTTGAGAAAATTATTGATCAAACACCAACCATATCAAAATGAACTACAATGGTATTCATTACATCAATCATAACCATAGTTTCAATCCTTAACATCCAAAACTCTATATTGAAGCATAAGCATAACTCTCAAAATTTTCACACCTTTTGAGAGGAGAAGACACCCTTATTTATACAAAAACTAAGATAATTAATTCATAAACATAGATCCACAAATCTCTCATATATCCATAAATATATCATGTGGTTATAACAATGTGTTGACATCTAATAATTAGCATCTCTTCATATCCTCTCACTAATTTCTCTTGTCTTTGATAGGAGACACTTATGCAAACTTCCATGATCTTTATCCATGAAATATGCTTGACCAATGATCTCAAATATTCCTCATATCTTCAAAGGTTTGAAGAGGAAATTCGAATTTGGGTCTTGGAGGCCAAATATGACTATCCTAAAATCTTCAAATATGCTTACACACAACACAAAACTCATCCAACTTTAATATATAATTGAATACATGTTATTTCTCTAATATTTAACCATAAACTCACTCAAAATAACAAAATAAATGTATTGGAAAATAATATGTCTAAACCAATATTTCATCATGAAAATGGTCTTAGTGCATGGCTATGGAGCTGTGAAATATGGTAAATTTTGAAGCAAAGTGAAAGAAAAGAGGGTGAAATGAATGACATTTGGAGACCCAATAGTGACATAGTGAAATCACTTCATCATTGCAGGGTCTACGTTCACTATGATCTACAGTGATTAATTTGTTTGATGAGTTATTTACTATGATTGGATCACTAAAAGTTGTAGAAAAGAGAGGAATTTTGAATGTTAGATGTTTTGATATTTAGAGCAGTGAAGTTTTTCTTATTTTATTGCACACATCTTAATAGAGGTCATAATATTTTCACTATTTTGTAATGGAGATAAAGGATTTGTAGTATGAAGAGAATTTTTTGATGATTTTAAAAAGTGTGTGGTGTTTTATTACTTAGTTTGTGAGGTCCATGAAGGTTATATAGAGACTATGGTTGATTTGAAAATACATATGTAGACAAAGACTCTTATATGATAGCATTTATATTGTGTAGCTTCTTCTTGAGTTAGGAGATATATAACCGCAAATAGATATCATGAAAAATGAGATTGATTTGGTCACTTGAAGAGGTTGAATATATTGATTTTTCTAATGGTGAATGTATGTAGAGAATGAAATGAATTGACAATGACCTATATGATTTGTATATACTTGCTCATTTGATAACAATGATTTTAATGTTGTTTGGTGAAGTCATTTGAGCGCATATATTAGTGATGGTTAAGTTTGATATCGTAATGACATATGTAGTAAGAGAATGGATGTTAATGACTATAGCGATGGGTTGGTTCTTATGATACTACTAACCTTACAAAGATTGAATATTGGATCTTTATGACATTGTTGTAAAGATCAGTCTTTCGGGAAACTCCCTATGATGATGTTGTTTATTATTTGATGCTAAGACTTTGGTTTCTTTGAAGAAATTTGTATGGAATAGATTGAGAATTATTGTTCTAACAATGATGATTACAGGGACTTTGATATTATGAACAAGAGCTTGTTTCAAAGGTCCTATACTCTCTAGATGGTTTAAGGTGATTGAGGTAGAGATCTATAAGTCATGTTGTTGCTTGTCTTCTATTGAAGATTCTTTATGTTGATGAAGTGATATGTCATATGGTGATATAATTTTGATGATTAAGGAAAATTTCCTATTACATGAGAGTTATTCCTATGACTGTAGTTATTTTCCTGTGACTGTAATGTTATTCCTGTGACATAATTGTTTGACTTGCTTTATTGGTATTAATGACAGAATGTCCTTGATGTTTTTCCTATCAAAGAAAGAGGATTAATGATAGGGAATGTTTCTATTGGTTGATCCACATATTGGTATATGATGTGGCTTGAGTATTGATATGGTATATGACATTGTTGTTGAGCAGAGAATTGACTTGGTATGTTTTGATAATCTTATGGATTGGCTGCGTTGACACTTGATAAAATATGTGTTGGCATTTGATAGTGTCGGTTAGTTAGTGTTTATTTGACAGTGTAAAGAGCTTGATAGTATTGTAGTGATCATATGACTATAAAAGGAGGAGTGTGCTGGAGAAAATGGTGTGTGCATTTCTTAAGTTTCATGCATTTTGTTTCACATAAGACTACACAAGGGTGCAAGAAGGATTGACCAATCTCAAAGTTCTTCATATGGAAAACATTTTTTTGAGGTATAATTTGTTAGAACCATGGATCAATTATTGAATCCCTTTTTTGGTGAAACTCATGCACATTATCTCTTTCAAATCTGAATGCAAACACAAAGAATTTGTTTTTGCTACATATATGCATAAACCTGAAATTCGTTTTTACAGATCCAAGTTAATGAATGTTTGTAGTTGTGATTTATTTTTATGGTTTGGACTTAACAAACAAGGAGAGAGATATTTTCAATTCATTCATTTTACTACTGGTGTGAAAGGGTTTATTTAATATCCACGGGGCGATTATTAGGCAATTTAATTGTTGGTTAAATTCCTTGTTATTAAATTGTAAAACCCAGGGTTCCTAAACTTGTGAAGTATACTTGCACAATATATGTTAGGAATCAAATTTAAATTTCAAAAGAAAACTTCAATCTATTGAAAGAAATTTAAAAACTAAAATAAAACCTATTGATGAAAAATGACTAAGATCAATATGCACACACTTTCTTTTTCAAAACTCTCAAATTTGGAAGTTGGAAATAAATATTTTAATCTATCAAATTGAAATGATTATTTATATGAAAGTAAACTTACTTTATTGACATGAAAATAAATATATTCTAATGACATGAAAGTAAATCTATTTTTATCAACTGGAAAGTAAATCTATCTTATCAACGAGAAAGCAAATCTATTCTAATGACTATAAAGTAAATACTTGAAAGTAAATTTTACATAGAAAACATCAAATCCTATACTAAGGCAACATTGAATTATTAATCTATGAAATTTAGAAGAAACCTATTCTGACGGTAGTGAGAGATCGATTGAAATTACTAATGTGTGCATTGTCAAATTGTAATCATTCATGACTATCCATGAATCTAAATGCAAACAAATTGAAAACAAATGAGTCTATAACATGAAAGTAATAATATTTGATATGAAAAAGAACACAAATGTAAGTTTCATAAAATATTGTAAACAATACATCTAACTGAAAGACTTAAAATGAATCATAAAAGTAACTAATCTATCTTTAAAAAAAATCAAACATTAGCATGCATGTCATACTCATTAGGTGGCCATTCTAAAGTGCATGAGAGGTGGAAAGTTGAGAAAACTATTGATCAAACACCATCGATATAAAGATGAACTACAATGGCATTCCTTACATCAATCATAAGCATAGTGTCAATCCTTAACATCCAAAAATCTATATTGAAGCATGAACATAGCTCCCAAACATTTCATAGTTTTTGAGAGGCGAAGACACTCCTATTTATGCGAAAACTATGATAACTAATTCATAAATGTAGATCCACAAATCTCTCCTAGATCAACAAATATCTCATGTGGTTATAACCATGTGTTGACATCTAACAATTAGCATCTCTTCATATCCTCTCACAAATCTTTCATAGATTTGATAGGATACACTTATGAAAAATTCCATGATCTCTCTCCACGACATGTACTTGACAAATGATCTCAAATATTCCTCAAATATTCAGGAGTTTGAAGAGGATATTCGAATTTGTGCCTTGGAGGCCAAATATGACTGTCATGGAATATTCAAATGTGCCTACACAAAACATGAAATTCATCCAACTTTTATATATAAGTGAATACATGTTATTTTTCTAATATTTAACCATAAACTCACTCAAAATACCAAAATAAATGTATTGGAAAACAATATGTGTAAAATCATATTTAATCATGAAGATGGTCTTAGTGCATGGTTATGGAACTATGAAATATGTTAAATTTTGAAGTAAAGTGAAGAAAAAGAGGGTAAAATGAATGAAATTTTAGAGACCCAACATCCCCCCAACTGAAGATGTTGCATTTCTTCATCCAACTTTGCATTGATTCTAAAGTCATTTTCAGTAGTTTTTTCTCTTTTATGTAATCTTGAAGATTTGTCATCAATTTATTTTGTAACTTGAGATACTTTTGCAAGACTTGAATTTTTTGAAAATACTTCTTTATCTGAAAGATATCTAAGTGGAAGCTCTTATGGTTGGTTCTTGAGTGGCAACCATAACTATTTCAAGTGTTGGTTATTGTTTGACAACACTTTTCATTTATTTTTCTTCTTAATGCAACAAAGAATACTTAAGAATGTATTCAAAATGAAGACCTATTCATATACATATGAATCAATCCTTGCTTATAATTTTAATCTTTTACAAAACATATCCATCTTTAAAGAACCAAAAATAGCAACAACATTCAGTTGGGAGAAACATGTTGGTCAAGAATTTATGAAGTTATGGAATATGGAAATGAAAAATGGTAATGAATATTCCCCCCTCGCCCCCAAATAAAGGTGTTGTTGTCTTTTCAAAATTAGGAGAGAAATGTCACATGGGAAATTTTCCAAATACATGTATTTTAGCCTTCAAGGAATTAAACATTAAATATTATAAAACAACATACATCCATCTACCTGTAAATTCAATAAGCTATGCATGTGTGAGATCTAGGTTGTTATTGTTGGATTATGAAATGTGAAGTTAAAAAATATGATATGTTGTTGTTTTTCCTCATCGATGTAGGAATTGAGGGTGAGATCTGAAATTGGAATCTTTGTGCCTTCTTATTGTTGGAACTAAGCTACTGCTACTGAACTCTTAAACTAAATTTTGATTTATTAGAAAATTGTTGCAAGCTATTAAAAATCATAGCCTTCACTCATCTTCACATCATGGCATAATTCTTTTCTATGTGAATAAATTTTGTTGATGTCGAACATAGAAAGAAATTGTTGGATATCCAATCATTAATGAATGTTGTCAACCAACACGAGACTACTCACTAGTAATGTCAATGAGAGTCATGATTCCTAAGTACGTCTTATTAAGTATGAATAAATGAGTTGAAATCTAGTCACTTAGAAGATTTGACAAACAGGGGACATTGATGTAATCCCACCATTCATTGGTGAGAAAAATTTCCATTAAGGCATGCAAGCCTCAAGGTACTAAAATGAACCCTAGTCTCCGACCCAGATAATGAGTTGAAGTCGATGGGTCAAGACTTGTTAGAGGGGAGTCCTTAATGAATCCCCCATCATCTAACGTGAGCATAGAGTAATAATGTAGAGGACCATAGATTCAAGGTTTGCATTTATCAAGCATGATTTCTTAGGAAAAAAGGAAGCGGAAAATGAAGTAACTAAACACTATAAGTGAGCTAAATGACTTTATTCATGAGTTAGAGATGAAATGTAAGTGAGGCAGGAAAGTATGAAACTTTGCAAAAAGGGAAAATGATTTTGTAGTCATGCTCTAAGAAGATGGAAATTCATGGATGTAGTATAAACTTAGAGAGAGAAAAATGAATGAGTAACAATGGTATGATGGATGTGATGTCATGTGGACTTGACTTCTTTATGTTCTTCTTTGAAAAAAAAATGGTCCTTGAAAACCACTTGTGCATAAGTAGTTTTATGATCATCTTGGAACCTACAAAAGCTTAGCACTGTTCTACAATAGAACATAAGATTTTCGAAAGAGAGTGGTGATCAATCTCTCTTCATACAATATATATGCAACAAATTCATAAATAGTGTTAATAAGACAAATTTGAGAAAGATAAATAAAAATGAATTTCACTTTTACCTATGGTGAAGTAATGCTTAAAACAATTTCTTGTTGATAATTTCTTCTTTTGATGTTGGATTTAAGTGATTCAAAATCTAGGTTAAAACAAATTCATATCAAAAGCATGTTTTTAATGAATTAATGATTTTTAGAAGTCCAATTGATGCAAAATCTTTAAAAAACCATTTTTTACTGTCTCAAATACTAAATGAAAATGACCCCATCATGTAGTACTCGACCAGATCTTTCCATCTATGTTTGAATCGCCTAAACAAACATAGTATCACATGAAAAGGTTATGCTCTTTTGAAGTTTTTATAAAACTATATAAAAGAAAATGTTGTGCAAGCATCACGTGGACTATACAAATGCTAACCTGACATGGTGAGTTGGGTCGACAAATGGGTGATTGAAATGGGTCAATGATATGCTCCTATATAGGTCAATCACACGCTCCCATATTATAACAAATTATCAGATGATTAATATCAAAATTTCACATTGTTAAGAAATACCCTCTACCAGGATTTGTAGAACTCATGGCGTCTTGTTCACACACCATTTTACCAATAAACCATAAGCCACAAATATAATTATTAATGGAAAAGCCTTTATTTAAGTTTAACAATTTAACAATGCGACAAAAAAAAGTTTTAATGGCGGGACAAAATGCAAACCGCTGGCGATGAAAAAACATATTCCTGTGATCTTCGCAAATGATACCAAGGTTTTAGTCATGGCAACACACATGTCAGCATATTAAATCACCACTGCAGTGTTTCATTTCAATACAAATTCTCAGTCGTATCCGTTCACCGCTGTATTGTTATTCAACACCACATTTTATCAATACACAAGTGCTCGAAAGTACCGACTCGTTTTTATTTACTTGTTTCTATTTACAGGTTTGATGCAAAGCCGATGCTGGAGCACACCATCATTGCACAAATTGGATCCTTGATTAGACGTTGCATAAGCTTGGAGCTGCCAAAAATCAACGCCATTGTTTACTGTTGGCAGCAATTTCGTTTCATTCCGGTCGTTATTTTTTATGTAATTTTTTTCTTTGGTTTATTCATTCGCCCGTCGTTTCTTTTGTTTCACTGCAGTTCAACTTCTTTGGTTTATTTTCTTTTTCAATGAATGGTGTGTATGGTCT
>APFE030276011.1:108696-130451 GCA_000404065.3 Pinus taeda | reverse complement strand
AATGAATTTATTGTGGATATTATTTCAAGGCTAATTTATCTAATTTTCCTTTTTGATCTTGCAAGTTGCACAAGGCACAAGAAGAGAGCATACTCAAAAGTTTTGTCAATTCTTTATACATTTGAAATCTCGAATTTGAAAAAATAAGAAGAATTAATCTCAAACCTCAAAATTTAGCTTCTCGAAACTCTCTTCGTTCTTGTTCTTTACAAATGTCCATTTTCTTGTAGATCTTTCTGCCAATGGTTAGTGAATGAGGCAACTCTTATTCCACCACCAAATGAAATTTTCCAAAACAATAAATGAAATAAAACTTCAAAACAAAAAGAAAAACTCAAAAAACATCATCAAGTTTGGTTTTATGTTTCTATTCTATCCTACTCTATTTTGACAAAGAAAAGTTTTTTTTCCAAGTGTAGGAGAATTTCCAGTGAAACCATTTGTGGATCAAGATCTTTAGTATCCTCACATCCAACTTTGAAAAATATACCTCAATGTACACCAAGATATGAGTGACCAACTGTAGATTTGGATTTGTTGCCAAGATTTATTAAAGAACGGAAGAATGTTGTGGTGTAGTCATTTTTTAAACCAATCTTCGATGTAGTTTTTGTTTTTCATGCAATATTTGGTCATCATTTTAGATTTCTTATCCATAAATGAATTGGTGTGGAAAATTCTATAGTACAAAAATTGATTGAAATTTATGCATCAAAATTATTTTTATCATGAATTTAAAAATGCATATAAAAATGAATGCAACTAAAAAAAATGAGATTCAAGCTAAAAATAAATTCTAGATTGAAATTCAACCCCTATATATACTTCCTTGGAAACTATGTCAAAAATGTTGGGTAACTTAATTGTTAATTAGATTACTTTTCATTAAATTCTCAAACTTGGGGTTCGTGAACTTGCGAAGTATACTTGCACAATATATGTTAGGAATCAATTTTCAGTTTCAAAAGAAAACTCTAATATATTATAAAAAATTGCAAGACTTAACCAAAACATATTCATGAAAAATGTCTGAAATAAGTATGCACACATTTTCTTTTTCAAAAGTCTCAAAATTGGAACTTAGAAATAAATATTTTAATCTATGAAATTGAAATGCTAATTTACACGAAAGTAAATTTACTCTATTGACATGAAAATAAATCTATTCTAATGACATGAAAATAAATATATTTTTATCAACATGAAAGTAAATCTACCTTATAAATAGGAAAGTAAATTTATTCTAATGACTAGAAAGTAAATACTTGAAATTAAATTTTATCTAGAAAGAAGCAAATCATATACTAAAAAGGCATTGAATTCTTAATCTATGAAATTTAAAGGAAACCTATTATGAAAGTAGTGAGAGATCAATTGATATTACTAATGTATGCATTGTCAAATTAGAATCATTTGTGACTATCCATGAAACTAAAAGCAAACAAATTGAAAACTAATGAGTCTATGACATATAAGTAATAATGCTTGACCTACAAAAGAACACAAATGGAATTAGCATAAAAGAATGTAAACAATGCATCTAACTAAAAGACTTAAAATAAATCATAAAAAAAACCTAATATATCTTTAAAAAAATGAAATATTAAATTGCATCTCATACTCATTAGGTGGTCATTCTAAAGTGCATGAACTGTGGAAAGTTGAGAAAACTATTGACCAAACATCAACCATAGCAAAGTGAACTACAATGGTATTCATTAAATCAATCATAAGCATATTTTCAATCCTTAACATCCAAAAGTCTATATTGAAGCATGAGCATGACTCTCAAACTTTTCACACCTTTTGAGAGGAGAAGACACTCCTATCTATACAAAAACTAAGATAACTAATTCATAAATATAGATCCACAAATCTCATCTATATCCACAAATATCTCATGTGGTTATAACCATGTGTTGACATTTAACAATTAACATCTATTCATATCCTCTCACAAATCTCTCATGGCTTTGATAGGAGACACTTATGAAAACTTTCATGATCTTTCTCCATGAAAAGTGTTTGACTAATGATCTCAAATATTCCTCATATCTTTAAGAGTTTGAAGAGTAAATTCGAATTTGGGACTTGGAGATCAAATATGACTATTCTGGAATCATCAAATATGCCTACACACAAGACAAAATTCATCCAACTTTAATATATAAGTGAATACATGCTATTTTTCTAATATTTAACCATAAATTCACTCAAAATACAAAAATAAATGTACTCGAGAATAATATTTCTAAACCCATATTTAATCATGAAAATGGTCTTAGTGCATGGTTATGGAGCCATGAAATATGGTAAATTTGAAGCAAAGTGAAAGAAAAGAGGGTGAAATGAATGACATTTTGGAGACCCAACAGTGACATAGTGAAATCACTTCATCGGTGCAGGGTCTATGTTCACTATGATCCATAGTGATTAATTTGTTTGATGAGTTCTTTACTATGATTGGATCACTAAATGTTGCAAAATAGAGAGGAAATTTGAATGCTAGATGTTTTGATATTTAGAGAAGTACAATTTTTCTTCTTTTTGTGCACAGATGTAAATAGAGGTTGTAGCATTTTCACTATTTTGTAATGTAGATAAATGGTTTGAAGTATCCAGAGATCGTTTTGATGATATGAAAAAGTGTGTGGTATTTTATTAATTAGTTTGTGAGGTGCATGAAGGTTCTATAGACACTATGGTTGATTTGAAAATACATATGCAGACAAAGACTCTTATATGGTAGAATTTATCTTGTGTAACC
Source organism: Pinus taeda (assembly GCA_000404065.3). Classification (NCBI taxonomy): domain Eukaryota; kingdom Viridiplantae; phylum Streptophyta; class Pinopsida; order Pinales; family Pinaceae; genus Pinus; species Pinus taeda. The sequence continues at coordinate 127,684 of APFE030276011.1, read as the reverse complement.
TCTTCTTGAGTTAGGAAATATATAACCGCTGACAGAGATCATGAAAAATGAAATTGCTTTGGTCACTTGCAGAGGTTGAATATCTTGCTTTCTCTAATGGTGAATGTATGTAGAGAATGAAATTAATTGACAGTTACCTATATGATTGATCTATACTTGTTCACTTGATAACAATGATTTGAATGATGTTTGGTGAAGTCATTTGAGCGCAAATATTAATGATGGTTTATTTTTGATATCATAATGATGTATGTAGTAAGAGAATTGATATTGGTGACTATAATGGTGGGTTGGTTCTTATGATACTACTAACCTTAAAGAGATTGAATATTGGATCCTTATGACATTGTTGTAAAGATCAATATTTTGGGACACTCCATATGATGATGTTGTTTATTATTTGATGTTAGGACTTTGGTTGCTTTGAAGAAATGTGTATAGAAGAGATTGAGAATTAATTTTCTAACAATGATGATTATAAGGACTATGATATTATGAACAAGAGTTTTTTTAAGAGGTCTTATACTCTTCAGATGGTTTAAGGTGATTGAGGTAGATATATATAAGTCATTTTGTTGCTTGTCTTCTATTGAAGATTCTTTATGTTGGTGAAGTGATATGTCATATGGTGATATAATTGTGATGATTAAGGAAAAGTTCCTATTACATGAGAGTTATTCCCGTGACAGTAGTTATTTTCCTGTGACTAAAATGCTATTCCTATGACAAAATTGTTTGACTTGCTTTATTGGTATTCATAATAGAATGTACTTGATGTTCTTCCTATCAGAGAAAGAGGATTAATGATATATAAAGTTTCTATTGGTTGATCCACATGTTGGTATATGATGTTGCTTGAGTATTGATACGGTATATGAAAATGTTGTTGAGAAGAGAATTGGATTGGTATGTTTTGATAGTGTTATGGATTGGTTGGCTTGATACTTGATAAAATATGTGTTGGAATTTGATAGCATTGGTTAGTTAGGGTTTGTAAGACAATGTAAATAGTTTTGGCTTGAAAATTCACAGTGTTGATTTGGTTGATATTTTGATTCGTTTGATTAGTGATATGGTTTCAGAGGTGTAATCAATATTTAGTTATTTATTGATTGGTATATTGGTATTCAATTATTTAGCTTGATCATTTTTTTATATTTTGGTATTAAATTTGAGCATATGGTTGTGTGGCCTACACGTTTTGATGGTTGATTGAGACAGGTGGATTGAGTATGAAAATTTTGAAACGCAATCCATGAAGGTGTTGAGGATCATAACCTTCAGTGAGGGTGCAAGAAATTCCTTTTGATGGAATCTGGTAAACTTGTTGAGGGAGTAGGAGCTTCCTTCTAATAGGAGCCGATAAAATTTATCAAGGAGTAATAGCTTCCTTCCAATCAGAGCTGGAGAAACCAATGTTGGTAGCCTCTTATAGATAGGAGCATGCACTAGTACAAGATGTAAAATATTTTCTTTATAATAATAAAGGAAAAAGACACGAGAAAAAATTTGTTTTCTCCCACATTTGGTTTCCACCTAAAACTCTGGTTTTCCTATATGATGATTTGTTGATGTGTTTTTCATTATTATGGTTTACATCATTTCATACTATCCATGGTTCACTAAAAAAACTATTATTTATAACACATTATCATACTAAGGAATAATGGTTCAAAAAATATCTGGAAATGAATGTATGAATTAAGTAAATTTGAATTATTTATTCACCCCCCTCAATATTTCTAACAATATTATCCTATAATCAAATGTTCGGTGATATTCGAATATTTAACTTTCTCTTTAGTTCTACCAATGGAGTAGAATTCTTTCATTTCATCCTTATATTTAGTTATACTTATTAATTGACTATTGGCACAATGAATGGAGGTAAAATTGTTGTAAAGATGAACTGTAACCTTTTTTCCTTCTATCCATTTACCTAAGATATATTTGAAGGTTATTTTCAGATGTATTTTCAGATTTCCCATCATAGATATTAAGAACAAATATTAAGCTTGATTGAGATAACATCCCTTCCCTTCAGTTCATTCACCTATTTTCCACTACAATTTTAGACTACAACAGGTTAGCCTATCCAATATACCAACCCATATGCAACATCATCGTAATAAATATAACCATATTACTAAACATATAAATGATAAGGCATCCTACACTTGTATTGATCATCAATAATAATATGAAATCAATCAATGGTAGTGTATTCAACATGTGTACATCAACAATCCTAAAATGAAGCCACTCAATGATGAGGTAGTAAAAAAATGTACACATCATCAATCATAATATAAAATCACTCTACAGGTAAGGTGTCTAAATCATGTATAGAACACCAGCAATAATATGAAGCTAGTCAATGGAAATCTATCCAACATATGTGTATGCATATCATGAAATATCTTTTTCATAGGAAATCCACATAAGCAACATCATGGAAAATTATCTACACATAAATTATAATTAAATATCTATATAACAAGGTATCCACATAAGTCACATATTGATAGGAAATATCCACATAATCACAAATGGAATAAATATATAACAAGCCATCCAAATATGAAAGCATCATATGATGGTGAATGGATTCATAATATGACATGTAATATGTATCCTCGTCAAGAGTTATGACAAGTCAAAAAAACTACTCTACCATCACACGTTACAACTACTCTACCATGAGGAATACACATTAACATGGATATTCATACAATCAAAGCATTATTATGTATGTTAGACAATAATTATACAAGTAATCTTAACCATACTATAATGGACTAATCAGGCTATTTATCATCCAAAAGTTACTAATGCTTCATAATTACCATAAAGAATAGTTAATGCTACAATTAAGAAATGTTAATACTCATCATAATGTGGACAATCAAGTAGATGTCCAGGTTTACATTGTATATTATTGGAAGCGAGTATGGGGAGATGGAAAGTCCATAAAGCCATATTCTATTAATTAGACAAAAACATCAACAAATCATTATATAAACATCATACCAAAGAAATATTTCTCATCATCAACCATTAATGATATAACATTCATTAAGTTTAACATATGTCCTATGGTAAGTAATTTCTATGAGCAAATTCATCCCAAAAGAGGAATTCATATAATAGTATAAAATAGTCAATATCTAGCTAGAGGGTAGCTAACACTCTAATAAGAGATTCTAAAGGGGATCACATCAAATTTCCTATTAAGAAGTTACAATTTGTTAACAACTAGGCATCAGGAAAAAAAATACCATTATGCATGGAGAATGATACTTATAATCAATGGCTAATAGTAATTTTTTAAAAGTTTTCAAAGACAGTAACAACACCTACCTTTGAATACAAGTAAAAAATCTTGCACATCACCCACATACACCATAATATGATACTTATAGTGATTCAAGTAATAAATATCCTAAAATGCAACCTTGAAATGTAAGCTAAGCTATATGATTCTTGAATGATCCCGACCAACTAAAAACTATTTTATTCTACGCTTATTTAGGAATTGTATTTCATGGTAAGCAAGAACTTGGATGGAAATAATTCAATTATACAACTATTAAAGAAAAACAAAAGCAAGAAAGAATGATTATAAATATCTAATATTTATAATCACAACTTATAATAAGATAGAGTTAGAATAAGTTTTCACTACTAATATCTAACATTCATAATCAGGACTTATAATAAGATATATTTAGAACATGTTTTCGCTACATGTTGTGATGGTATGGTACTCTAGCAATCAAACATGTACTAGGTTAGTTAAACTTTTAATATTTGATGGAAAAGCATAGATGTTATGACACAATTGGTGTAACTAGACTAGTTATATACATTGAAGTTAGGTACATTTACAGCTAATATAGATATATTATAGTTATAATATTTAATAAATTCAATTAAAAATTGGAGGGCGTATCATCATTCCTCATATACACAAGCTCTTTAATTTATTAGTCAATTTGTATTCCCTAAACCTTATATTAAAAATAAAAATCATGTAGCTAGAAATCCATGGAAAAGGAGTTAGAATTCAATCCAAGCCAAATTTAACACTATCAATTGATTGTAGACCACCATGTTAATCTTAGAATCATTTAAGCTTCATAGTAATAAAAACAATTGATTTTGTTTTTTCACTCAGTTTAGAAAAAAAAATAATACACTATCGAGTACTAACCTCTGGAGTAGCCTATAGGAGTTAAAAGTTGCTTTGGATTTGAGAGATATTACAATAAGTTTGTATGAATATTATTGACACGTTTGAAAAACACCCAAGGCTAGTTAGAAGAAATTAACTAGAATGTAGGAGTCAAGCAAGGTTGTCCCATATTCCCTACCCTTTTTGTACATACTTAACAAGTTAGAAGATTTTTTGGAAGATGCATGAAGCCACTATGGCCTCAGTTAGCAAATAATAATCCTCGGGGACTTTTCCTCTAATACAAATATGTTTGTGGACACTAATAAAATTAAAGTTATGAAAATTATAAGCAAAAATATCAACTAGAATACTTGGAGGTTAAAAGGTTTATAATGAGGTTGAAAATAATTGTGAATTAGTGGACCTTTACCTATGAGATGAGAAAATTTCCATCTTTGAAACTTTCATCACTCATGTTATCTTTATCTTGGCATCAGATTTTGGCTATATAATATTTCTATAAAAACTTTTAAAAAGATAAAAAAAATATAAAATAATCTATAACTATAATCTCAAAAATTAATCTTATCTACTTCATAAAAACAAAACTTTTCCCGTTAAAATTAAGTACTTCAATATCTAACAAAAACTTCTATTACAAAATATTTTTAACCTAAACTGGCATAATATGCCCAATCTTAACTAAATTATTAAAATATTAAAAAAAAATGCGAATTTTTAAAAATACAGTAAGAACAATATTATTACATGTAATTTCTTAATCAAAAGGTTGCAAAATATGTTGAAATTAAATCTATAACATTTTTAAAGTGTACATCTCTAACATCAAATTATTTAACAAGGTACACAGGTTGCTAGCTCTAAAAGGGGCCAAAATTTAACATGTTTGTGGCTTACAATCCAAGCACCAACCGAAGAAATCTCATTGTGAATTTTAAAACAATGTCTCTCAGTGCATTGTCTACAAATCATTCTGTTTCCAATTTGCAAAGATATTGTCAGCTAAACTCGGGTGCTCCTTGATTAAGATTGTGGAGTTTATTATAAAGATGCATCACTGTGACGCAATGGCTACATCATGTGCGCCATTTTGGATCTATTCAGCTAAAATCAGGTGCTCCTTAGGTCAACGATCAAGACTTGGCATTTTATTTTAAAAATGAATCACGGCCACACAATCACTGCATCGTGAGCAGTTGTGCTGAGCATTCATGTAAACAATTAACCCAATGTATGAATCATTTGTTTCAAAATTCCAGTTGTGCTGAGCATTCATGTAAACAATTAACACAATGTATGAATCATTTGTTTCGAAATTCCAGTTGACATGAACTGTATTAAAAAAAGTTAGCGTAATGTCCTTAATCGTTTAATCGATGTATTGTCCACAAATCTTGTCCAACCATTTGTCGAAAAACACTGATTGAGTGAAATACTTAGTGAGTTGTTATGGACCAGTACTTGCGTGTATGTTAAAGTTGGTTTGAAATAATATATGATGTTGTTATTTGATATTAGGTAATACACTAATTATTGAATTAGTGTTTTTTTATTTGTAAATTAAATTTCACTTTATTATTATCTAATTTATAAACTAATCATTAACTTACAATAAGAATATAAAAACTTCATCCAAACTATCACAATATAGGTTTTTAACACCATATAAGTTTCATCCCAACTAATACCTTAAACCTCACTTACAGTGGTGAAGACCATGATTGAAACCATGTCCTACAAGAACCTTTGCTCTTCCTCGCTTTAGATTAGCTAGCCAAATTGGTTCTCCATTGTAGAAGATGTGTTGGATTCTTTATTTCACTTGCCTCAATAGGGTTATATCACACGGTTAGGTTTGATGCCACTGACATCATGTCTGCAAATAATATTATGTAATTCACTCATGCAATATAACCTAACGTAATTCAATTGAAAAAATTTAGGTAAGCACCTAAGTCAGAATTGAAGAGGGAAGTAAATTAAGAATATAACCTAAGAAGTTGCAGCTTGACATAGGTGTGAAGAAAAGCTTTTCATTTTCATCAATGAAGCAAACTGGCACACAGAGGTAAAGAGGTCCATCCCAAACATCGCCAACCATCTCATAGTCTAGTGTGGTAACAGAAACTAGGGAGCCCTTAGGTTGGTCATAACTCTGAGTTTGTGAGATCACATTTGATGCAACCATATGGTTGCCACACCCTAAACACCTTATTGGGACTCATTCACCCTTATAAGTCTTTTAATCTTCATGCCCACATATACATATCGGAAGCGTTAATCTATATGCCTTTTCCTTTAAAACCCTGGGACCATGCCACCTTATTGAAATACACGAGAATACCTGAAAAACCCACCTTAAACCTTAAGGCCAGACCTCAAAAACTATAAAATCGCATTCAGACTGATCGTCAGGTCTACTCCTTGCTAAACTTTCTGCCACGCTTTTCGATCTCCGAAACCTCTGATCACTGATGAGCACTTTATCGCTATCGGTGTATCGCACATCGGTTAATTGACTATCGGCATTCCACTATATGTCAACACTTGACCTCTCTGAATGCAATCAACAATCACATCTCCATCGTTGATCTCGGCTTCCGATCCAACTATCCTTGCTTCATCGGCTATCGACAATGACACTGTTTTGAGTTTTGATTCTGATATCACAACTTCTGTCGATGTGATATATCAATCACTTTGTTCTCTGCTTTTGATCTGGTCTGTTGATCTCATAGATCCAACAGATCCTATGCATCAACTCTGTATATTTCTATTTAACCTTACTCCATTCGTTGTTTGATTAATTATGCTCTAAACCACATTCCTCTACCATAATCAGTTTAAGCAAGCACAACTGTACATATAACAATATTTCAATTATCAATGGATCACCATCGATCCTTAAGTGATCGATGGTTGATCAACATGCTTGTCAATGGGATTTAAACAATCAAGCATATGTATACAACAGAACTCAAAAATGCATAAATACACAGTTCCACACTCATAATCAACTCTTTGTATATAAACATATAAACACATAATTACATCTTGAGGCTTTCCATTCCTCTCTGGCATGATTCTTCTAATTGGAGTCTCTGTTTCCTAATCTGCTCATAGGCTCACAATCCCATTTTGAATCCTCTCAAATTCTCTCTCCCCCTTTGTGAAAAGACAGGAAAATACATATATGCTCTATCTAACAGTCTCCTTCCACATATGAAGGAATTCACCATATATTTAAAAATCATATCCTACCCTAACTAATCAATATAACTACTTGGCTTGATCTCCACATAGGGATGATCACTTGCCACTTATTCCCAAATCTGTTCAAAATTAGTCAACAATTAACTATTTACATATTTTGTAATTGACCAGTTTAAATAACCAACTATTCCTCCAAACTCTCATTAGCCACAACATGTGACCACACCATCACATTGTTGGCTAGGCCTAGATGCTCTTACATCAGAATCCCAAGGTTAAAAATAATCATGATCTCCTGATCATGTGCTTTTGATCTGTGTCCTATTGGATCCCATACTTTATTCAATAGTCTGTCCTTAGTTACTATTTTTGTTTTTTGTTCTCCCAGACTGCATACTATATGTTGTATTGTCCATTAGCTATGCTCTCACTTTCTGCTATTGTCTTTTTCATATATCTTACTGCTTTTTTCTCATCATCACAATTTATGTCAGGCTTCCACACCTTAATTTTAAATTTACCATTACCTTTACCTGCACCATTCTTTCCAGCCAATCTTCCTTCTTTCTTTTTTCCTCTATGTATTGTATTCGAATGTTGTTGTATGAGTCTCCACAACTCATCAATTTCTTTTTCCACTTCACTACTCAAATGATGAATACCATTCTTCTGCAGCTGGATGTGTTCTTGCATAAGAACATCATAATCCATGTGCCAATATTTTCCCATATACATCTCTGAAATGTACAAATTCCTTCTCCATTGATCCCCTACAATAATTCCAATTCCTTCTTCTGGTTTCTCATTCATGGCCTCATCACTTCTTACTCCAATTCCCAGTATATCTGCAATTCCACAAATTTCTTGAAAGCTAAGAATTCTTCCTGCTTGCATAGGTAATTGGAATACCTCTTCTTCTAGTAACTTCATTTCTACATCCTTAAGGATTATGGCATCATATTTGTCTGCTTCTGAAATGTCCTTTTCGGTCCCTCTTTCATCAATAACTTCCTGTTGTACAATAGTATTCTTGGTACTATCATCCCTTGGACTCATCTCCAGTTCAACAATTCCATACTGTAATTTCAACATCATTCCATCTTCCTGAGACATTATGATCTCACCCTTCCTTGCTTCAATTTGATCTTTAGAATCAACTCCTTGTTTCAAATTCACTTCACATTGTCTTGTTCCTGCATATAAGTCTTCACCAAAATCAATAATTTCATTAATGACAAATGCTTTACCCTGTTTCTTCATTATGCCAACATTTCTTACAACTTATTTTCCATATTTTTCATCCATGACAACTTCATTCTCATTCAGTTCTGGTTGTACAGTCTGATCACTTATTCTTTGGTTTTCTTACCTCTTCCCCAAAGAACTAGACTCATGCCACAAATATGCCATCTCATTTGGAATTTCTCCCAAGAGCTCTGCAAGATCTTCACTAGCTTCATTGTCTGCAGCACCTGTCTTTAGTCCTTCTCTACTTTGCCTTTCTTCAAGGTCAAAATATTCAATAATTGTCTAACATCTACCAAGTTTTCTGTATCAATATTTAGTAGTGGCTTTCCTTTGGCTTCAGTCCTCAATAGTTTTCCAATATTTGAATAATTCGCTACAGCTATGTTTAACAACTACTCTTTCCTCTGCATCACAATATTATGTGAATTTCCTTCTTCTAACTTCTGAAAAATCATATCTTTTCTTTTCCTTTCCCTTATGAAAACCTTAAACAATTGCCTTACTTCAGTGTATCCTACATTTACATACAAAATATTAGTTTCAAAACTATGAAACACCAAGGTCTCCTCAAAGAATTTTATCATCAACTCTTCTAGTTAACTCCAACTTCCTGAACACACCATAAGACTCTCCATTTTCTTTGTATTAGCTTCACCAATTTTCTGGAGAAAACTCTTTGTTCCATATTCGTATGAATGAATCTATTCCTTTCCAAACATTTCTTTCATCTCAATAACTCCTTTTCCATCCTCCTTTTGACTTATCCTTTGGATGTCATCTGACTGGATATCTTCCTTAACTTGACTATAATTTTTCTCTTTATTCCTCATATGACTGTGGGTAGTCATCTTTCCACCTATTGGTTTGATAGTTTCCAATAACTACCTGGTTTTCCCCAAGTTTACATAACCTGCAAACACACAACAACTTTCAGTTTTCAAAATACAAGATCCTTCATCCTCTTTTGATGCTTCAAGCCCCAGTCTTCCATCATAGATCTTCTAGATTTCAGCAGATCTTTCTTACTGTGACTCCATTTCTTTAAGTCTCTCCTTCTCTAACAAATCAATATGAATTTGTTCAAGTTCTCTGAACTCGTTTATCAGCTTGTCATTCCACCTCTGTTGCAATAGCTTCCACTTGACCCATTTCTTCATTCTCCATCTATATCTTTGGTCTTCATCTTTCTTCCTTTGTATTGCTAGACTAATCTCTTGTTCTTCATTATGCTGCCAATTGCTATACTCCTGCAACCTAATGCCTTCCTTAAATTCACTCATATGTTGCTGATCATCTCTTTTAAATTGTTGGTTTCTTCCACATTCATCCTGTTGGATTAGTACTTCTGTTTCCTTCATGGCTCTAAGGACATGACTTCCTTACTACTCTTGATCTTCCATTTCAGCTTCAAATAATCTCTGTTCAATTTCTCTAATTTTAGCATCATACTTATGAATGTTGTCCTCTGTACTTACAGTCACATCATTAACTGAAGAGTCTAAACATTTACTTCACTCTATAAATGTTAAAGACATTTATTCCTTATCATGCATAGCAACCATATTCTTTTCTTTATCAGGTTTTGAAAGCTTCGTTTCTCCTTCAGGTTCCTTGAGCAATCTTTCCAAGAACTCTATTTCCATGTGAAATCTTCCCAGCATTTCATCACAACTTTCATTCTCAGCTTCATTCTTTTCCTGGCAATCCTCCTAAGTTATCCTGTTTTTTGCACTATCATATTGCAAAGTTCTTTCATCAATTTCATTAGACAACTTCATTTTCTTACCTTCTTGGAATACCACTATGGCAATTTCATTAGACTTTTGGTCCATATCAACTTCATCTAACTATCTTACACCAAACATAAATTCATCTATGAACTCTTTCTGCTGCAATAAATCAGCACCTTCTTCCTCCAAAAGGCATTCTCCATCATACTTCACCTCAAGAGCTTCATTCCTGTTTGTGATAGTTTCACCAGACTATCCATCATCCTCTGCATATCCTGCAAACATACACAAACTATGAGAATTAAAATCACAAGGCTTCATTGCCTCATCTGCTTCCCTTGTCATCATATCTTCTAATTGTTTTTAACTATGCCAATAGTCCATGAGATCTTCAGCTGATCTCCCATTATCCTGTTCACCCTAAATTTCACCCTGTTCTTGTCTACAAATAGAATCTTCCATTTCTGCTTCTGCTTCTCTGAGGTTTTCCATCAACCCCTTTACCAATCTTCGTTACAGCCTTCTCTACAACTTAGCCCACTTCACTGGCTTACTCTTCAAGACCCAACCTTGTCTTTGGTTCTCCTCTAGTAGCATTACTAACGCATCAATTTCTTCTCTTATTTGAGCTATTTCCTTGTCAAGCTTTTCTTGACTCATCCGTTTCCTACGGATTGTTTGAGCACCCTTCTCCTTCATCTTCTAGCCTTTTTCTGAACCTTCCATATGACTTTCCATATCCATCTTCTCTTTTGTGTGAGCTCCTACAGATACAACCAATCAAATTCCTTCTAAGTTGATCTTCTCACCAAGCTTCTCCTCTGCCTGGTCTCCAAGTCCTCTTTCTTTAGAACTTGCACTGAGCAATCTTGCTCTTTCTTTGGTTGCTACGCTCGCTACTCTTAAGGACTCCTCTGTCCCTATCTATTCCAAGCCTTAGCTAGAATGAGGTTCTGCTACAATCTCTAAGAACTTCCAAGAGTTCTTCTTACAGTCTTACTACTATAGTCTGGTCCCAAATGTTGTCATTCATTCAACCATTGCAACTTTCTTACCTTTGTAATCATAATATTCATAAGCAAGTCATCCTTGCTCTGATACCAAATGATGCAACCATATCGCTGCCACAACCTAAACACCTTGTTGGGACTAATTCACCCTTATAAGCCTTTTAAGCTTCATGTCCACATATACATATCGGAAGCATTAATCTATATACCTATTCCTTTAAAACCCCAAGACCATGCCACTTTATTGAAATACACGAGAATACTCAAAAAACCCACCTTAAACTTTAAGGTCGGACCTCAAAAGCTATAAAATCGCATTCAGAATGATCGTTGGGTCCACTCCTTGCTAAACTTTCCGCCACTTTTTCCGATCTCGGAAACCTCCAATCACTGAACCCTTCGATCGTTGATCGACACTTTATCGCTATTAGCGTATCACACATCTATTAATCGGCTATCCAAATTCCACTATCTGCCAACACTTGACCTCTCCAAATGCGATCAGTGATCACATCTCCATTGTTGATCCTAGCTTCTGATCCAATGGTCTTTGCTTCATCGACTATCGGCAATCGCGTTGTTTTAAGGTCTAATTCTGATATCACAACTTCTGTCGATGTGACATATCAATCACTCTATTCTCCGCTTTTGATCTAGTCCGTTGATCTCATAGATCCAATGGATCCTATGCATCAACTCTATCTATTTCTATTTAACCTTGCTCCATTCATTGTTTGATGAATTCTATGCTAAATTGCATTCCTCTGCCATACTCAGTTTAAGCACACACAACTCTACATATAAAAATATTTCGATTATTAATGGATCACCATCGATCCTTAAGTAATCGATGGTCGATCAACATGTCTATAAACGGGGTTTAAACAATCAAGCATATTTATACAACAAAACTCAAAAATGCATAAATACACAATTCCACACTCAGAATCAACCCTTTATATATAAACATATAAACACATAATTACATCTTGAGGCTCCCCATTCCTCTCTAGCTTGATTCTTCTAATTGGAGTCTCTGTTTTCTAATCTGCCCATAGGCTCACAATCCCATCTTGAATCCTCTCTCCCCCTTTCTGAAAAGACAGGAAAATACATATATGCTCTATCTAACAGTCTCCTTCCACATATGAAGGAATTCACCATATATTTAGAAATCATATCCTACCCTAACTAATCAATATAACTACTTGATTTGATCTCCATGCAGGGAGGATCACTTGCCACTTATTCCCAACTCTGTTCAGAAATAGTCAACAATTAACTATTTACACACTTTGCAATTTATAAGTTTAAATAACCAATTCTTCCTCCAAACTCTCAATAGCCACAACATGCGACCACACCATCACATTATTGGGTAGGCTTAGATCCTCCTACATCAACATTGAACTGCTCCTTGTCTACATGGATGCGCTTATTAACCAAAGAAGGCGACCTCCAGTAATCTACAATGAAGAAAATCAATTCACCATCCATGGAAATACATAAGGTCTTAAATGAAGATGCATTTTAGAGTGAATAATGTTTTCCATTAAATGATATGATATTTATAAAATAAATAAATAAATAACCAATTTTAAAGGGGAAATAAGATAGGTTAGCTAAATTTAAATTTAAATTATTATATAAGATGTATTTTATAATGAGTAATGTTTTTCATTAGATGATATGATATTTATAGAATAAATAAATAAATAACCAATTTTAAAGAGGAAATAAGATAGGTTAACTAAATTTAAATTTAAATTATTATATTTGTTTAAAATATATTTTAATTTTATTTTTTTTTCAATTTACAAATGTAACAGTCATAATATTGGAAGATATATAATCTTAGCACATAATATAATAGATAATTATAAAAAGAATAAATAAATAACCAATTTAAAAAAGAAATAAGGTGATGATGGATATCTTTTTCTTTTCAATTTCTCATCATTTATGAATCTACATAAAGTAATATTAATATATCTATATTATGAGTACATTACAAATTAGATATATTGATAAATTACAAGGAAAAAATATTTAATCCATAATTAATTATAATATATTTTTATTATGTTCCAAAACAATTAAATTACGCTTCAATTTAAATAATAATATTCAATATTATTTTTTATTATACAATTAAATTTGAGGCTGTTAGAGTTTTGCGTGTCTTGATTAAGATGAGTTTTGACATTGCAAACTTGAGAGAAGAAAGGATTTAAGACTATACGTCATGGTAGATCATTTCTTTATCAATTGCTTTAATTATTTAATCAAAATCCATTTTTTTAAATAACGTATAATTTCAAATTTAGTAAAAATAAATGTTTAAAACCAATTAATAATTATTTTAAAAGGTATTAAGAATAGAAAAATAAATATCGGTTTTAATTACAAAGTGTTAAAGGTAGTAAATATGAAAAAATAAATAAATATAATTTTGAATAAGAAAATATGGCTTATTATAAAAGTGATTAAGAGTTTTACAACTAATTTATTTTTTTATCATTTAACAATGCTGTATATGATTATGAAAAATAAAAAATATAAAATAATATATATATTTTTAATTAAATTATTTAGAATAATCAAGGTCGACAAAAGATGGGGAAACTTCTCGAGTTATCACTTGCGTGAGAGAAAGAATAAGATACTCAAATACCTTATCGGAAATGCAAATTGTTATTACGTGCAGCCTTACTGTCGTTTTGTTTTGGATCCCTACACGGATCACAATTCAAACACTGTACTTAGTCTCGCAATTCATTTGAGCTAATCGGTTATTATTAACAGTCAAAGCCAGATTATAAATACGATTCGCGGGGAAGATCAAAACACACGGATAAATCATATGCATTCTCAGAAATGTATTAAATGCCCTATGGATAAATATTTCTATTGAGGAAGTTTTCATTAAAAAAAATATGAAATAGTGGAGCACAGGATTGCTTTTCTCAATATTTAGAATCAATGAAATAAGATTACATTGGAGATATCAACAATAAATCATTGCAGTGAGACTGAATTAGGATATTTGATGGAAGGATATGACACTTAGGAGTTGGTTGGAATTATTAGATTCTCCAACGCTTCTCCTTAGTTACAACCACATAAAAATTTAATTAAGATGTATTTTGGTCTAAGTCTTAGCTAGGCTTACAATTTAAAAAAAAATTACAATTTTTTTCTCTTTTTCTTTGATCTTGTACCCTCTAAATTGTTTCAACTTTTTCCTTTTGTTGAATCCTTCAAACCTTCATTTATTTATTTGTTGGTGCAGGTCTTCTATTGTTCAAGGTTTGTCTAAGCATGTCCTAGACTTCTTAAAAAATTGGCTTGTATGTGGATTGCTGCCACATGTCATCTTTTGTTCTGTGATCTTCATCATCAATTTGTTACAACGTAAGTTTATATTAAAAAAATATTTGACTCCAATCCCTAAAAATTTTGTTGATGTTTTCAACATCCAAGTTGTCTTCAAGGTTCATTGCTACAAAGAGCAAGAAGAACGAAAAGCAACAACAAATGTTCTAGAACAAAGAATAGGTATTAGATCAAATGTTCAAAACAAAAAAGTAGAATATCAACAAACTGGTCAAGTAGAAGATCAACAATTGATCAACAATCTATGCACACCTCATCTAGACACTATGTTACCAGAAACAGATCAACAATCGATCAACAATCTACCCACACCTCATCTAGACACTATGTTACCAGAAACCAGAAACTATGTTTAGAGGTTTCACATTCAAGAAACTAGGAGAGAGAAAAAACAATTTTTTTTATGAAAAACATAAAACAAAACATTCATTATCCAAACACATTACAAGCTTGTTTGTGGGATCACAAAAATTACATTGCAATGTCACAAATTGAATTATAAACATAACCCATAACAAACCGAACATAGATTTTAAACTTTTGAACAAATTTGATTAAACTTTTATAAATGCCTTCAAAATTTTTCCTGATTTTGAATTTAATTATGCATTAAAAATATATTTTATATTAAGAAATATAACAATTCTAATAAAGGCTTTAACGATTAAAATTTCCCAAACACTGCATTAATAAAAAAAAATAATGAGGAAATGTAAATTAATGTAAAAATAAAATAATGAACAAACAAAGTGGCTTATATAGGGATTTCATTTTATAAATTAGTCCATAGTTAGACGAATGATGTATGTTTATAGTCTAATAAGTATTTTAATGATTGTTGTAGATTCTAGCACCAAAATATGAAGGAAGAATAGGAATTCGCTGCTAAACTATGCTCTTGATCATTGGCCAGTGATTAAAAGTAGTAGTTTTGTAATGAAGCATGCCAACTTTAGAGAGAAAGATGTGCAAGTTCCAGTAGGTAGTATTAACAACTCTCCTTGTGTAGGTTCCAGTGAGTAGTATTAACAACTCTCCTTGAGAGGCACAAAAGGAGGCAGGTTCTACAAATATATCAGCTATAAAACCTATAAAACTGAAGCATTCAACTGACACAAATTCTAAAAGAGAAACCATAAACCCTGCTAGAGTCTAGAATAACAAAATCTGTTTGTAATGGATTGGAAGTAACAATATCCAGTATCGTGTAAAATTCATATGCAAATGGAGAAAATTGTGGGAAAAAATGTCGATATCTCTTGCGATAAAATATCAGCAATTCAGCGAAATGGGTGCTGCATGTTGGACATCACGATTTGAAAGATGGAGTTACATTTAAAATATATGCACTTGTTGGCATTCAGAAACACCTCAAACAGGGAAAAAAAACAAATAAATCGCAAGCCTTTTAATTATCTTACCAAATATTTATGAAGCTAACTGATTGGGGCAAGATCTTACCAAATATTTATGAAGCTAACTGACTGGGCGAGAAGCTAACTCGGGCTCCTTGGCGCACTCACTTCCTCCTCTCCTCTGCTCTGATCTGATTTGCCGCCTCTCCTTCGCCCAGATCCGTTGATCTTATTTTCCTCCTCTCCTCTGCTCGGATCTGATCCGAACCTTGGCTACATCTACCAAATCTTCTCTCCTCTCCGCAACTTAAATCCACCCCAGAACATGCTTTACTAGAAAATGAAACTAGTTTTGCTTGCAGTGCCTTTTTCCTTTTGCATGCAATATCTTTTGAACAATAGTTACAAATTTCGTTACCACAAAATGAAACTAGTTTGCATGCAGTTTGTTTTGGAACCATAGTTAACAAGACTTTGTATCATTTTGAATAGGAAACCCTGAAACTGTGGAGAAACCAAAACGTTTCAGGGAAACCGAAGAACGTTTTGCATCAATTCTCTCTAAGAAACGAATCGTTTCTAAAAAACTAGTTTTTCACCCTAAAAACGAGAACGGTCCTACAAAATGACATTTTTAGTGCCATCGCATTTCTAATGCATTTTTTAACAGGAATGGTGGCTACCGTTTTGTTTCTGGTAACATAGTCTGCACATGGTGTTGCAAGTTATACTTCAAGGAAACTTAACTCTTCTTCATAATCATTGCTTAAAAACATTTGCAGAACCACATTGGTTATGTTCCTTTTTCTCTGCAATGAGAGTTTTCTCTCATTGCACTTCCTTCTCTGCCTCTACTTCTGTCTCTATCTCTTTGACTTATTTACTAACCTATGCCACTGCAAATAGACTATCTTCCACTTGGTTTTTAGACTCAAGTGGGCTTCTCTCACCGAATAACATTATGTCTATATGATGTTTTTGTTGTGTCATACACAACCATTCATTTGTAGCCAACAATTCTTCATCAAAGTTTACATAAACAATATTAATTTTTGGATTTACATAACATTGACTACTCCAATGACAACTTGTCATGAGCAAGCTCTGTTGCCAGATTAACCAAATTGTCCTCAACAAGTTTTGTTGTTGGATTCACCAAATTGTCATCAACAAGCTATGTTGTTGGTTTCATCGAATTTTCATCAGCAAGCTTTGTTGTTGGATTCATCAAATTGTCACCAACAAGCTTTGTTGTTGGATTCATCAAATCGTCATCAGCAAGCATTGTTGCTAGATTCATCAAATTTTCATTCACTTGAAGTTGTGCATAGTGGGATTCATGAGCATCTATGTGTTCCTTCTTTGTTTTTTCTACAAATTCTTCACTCATCATTCACTTGCGGCTGAGCATAGTGGGATTTATCAAATTCTTCATCTTCAACTAGATTACTCCCCCTACACAAAAACTCCTCTTAAGGGTATCATAGGCATCCTTGGTTATCTTTGCATTTGTGATGAAGGGGAGAATGCTATCATTTTCCCATTTTTTATGGCTCAACAAACAAATTGAACTGCAAAAATAACAATTTCTCTAATGACAACTTTTGGCTCTAACAATAATGATTATAATTATTGCTCACAATGGCGATATTATCCATAAATCCCAAATAAATTTACCTTTACTACTCAGATACTCCACTCCAATTAATTCAAAAAAAATAATAAATTTCACTATTCAAAAATACTTTTCATTTTTCTTTTTAAATTAAATAACAAAAACAAATTTTACCTAACACCCTCATATAACACCT
This sequence comes from Pinus taeda, assembly GCA_000404065.3. Classification (NCBI taxonomy): domain Eukaryota; kingdom Viridiplantae; phylum Streptophyta; class Pinopsida; order Pinales; family Pinaceae; genus Pinus; species Pinus taeda. The sequence goes on along the minus strand of APFE030276011.1, from coordinate 109,723 downwards.
TTAACACATTCAACAAATGTTAAATGCTCCCACCTTTTTAAAAGTCCCCCGAAACAAAAGATCTTTTCTTTTAAAATCCTTAAAATCCCCTTTTAAAAAGATTTGAAAAAAAATGCAACCACTTTTCATGTAATGCTTCCTCATGAACCTTCTAAAAATATTGGAATGAAAAAAACATTAAAAACCTTTTTCTATTCTTAAGATTTTAATGTTAAGAAGGGTCTAAAAAACTACTTTGAAGAGAGTACAAGTCGTGCTTCAAACATTTGTACAATCCAAAAAAATGGGCCATGCTACCTTTTCAAAAAATCTTTATCTTTTGAAACGAGACTTACAACTTTGACTTTTGAAAAACTTTCTCGTTTAGGGAAATAAGCTAGACGACCTTTCATACCCTTAAGCAAATCGACTTTTTTTCTTCTGCGCACCTCACGATTTTTGTTCACGAAATCAAATGATACTTGCTGCAAAAAATTTGTGACACTCTCTGGAGTCTTATGAGACCCGACGGTTTTTCTCTTTATTGCTTTCAAGGAGTCTTACACAGCCTACACTCAGATACAGTGGTAAAAAATGAACAGAAATCGTAGAGAAGAGGATTTCTCTTTTCAATATTACAAATCACTTAAATAAAATTACAATATTACAAATCACTTAAATAAAATTGCGTTAAAGACATCAATAATAAATTACTACAATGAAACAAAATTAAACTGAACTATCTCAAACTGAACTAAAACACTTGCATAAATGGTTATGACACCTTGCAATTATATTCCCCAAACAAATTTAAAACACCTAAAAATAAACTATACCAGATATATTCGTATACCAGATAAGGCTCCACTAATTTTCGAGCAAAGGAGAGGTTGGAATTCTATATCCTTATTGAATAATATGGAAAATTGTAGAAGCATGGGACCCCTTGTTTCCGTTTCTCTCTCTTTTCCATATAGATTTAATTTTCCCATAATAGTTACCACTAAATTTAAATAACTGTGTTTTTTACTTTTTATATTATATATTA
>APFE030276011.1:63607-76924 GCA_000404065.3 Pinus taeda | reverse complement strand
TCTGTAAAGAAGAATCTAGGAAAATATTCATCAGCAAAGGATATATGGGACAGACTTCATGACCTTCATGCAAAGGGAGCACTGACCATGACCATGAATCAAGAAGAAATTTCTGAACCCATCATAGAAGCTGAAAATGAGAAGGTTGACCTCATCAAGCTTCAAGTGCAAGAAAGGGATGAAGAGCTTGCCAAGCTTAAGAAGGAACTTGATGAACGCAGAAGGAAGCATTATGAAGAAGTCATATCCATGACAAATCAGTTAAATAAAGCAAAGAAGCAGGAAGATGCCTTGTCAAGTCAACTTGAACAAAGGCACAAGAGAGTGAACAAACTTGTAGAAGAGATTGGACAGTACAAGGTAGAGGTATCCTCCCTTAAGTCTGAACTACAAGAAGCCAAGAATCAGGCACAAGAAGCCAAGAAGCAGACATAAGAAGCTGAAAAGAAAATGGAGAGCAATCAAGCAGAAATCTCCAAAATGAAGTCAGATATAATCTCTCTTAAAATAGCAACAGCTGAAGCTACTCGTAGCAAGGAAGAAACTGAAGAACAACTTGCAAAGAAGAATAATGAGTGTGAAAGATTGGAAGAAGAGATTGTCCTCCTCAGGAAGAAGGTTGAAGGGATGAACAAGATCATGAAGAGCTCTCAAGCCTTGGATGACATGCTCAGCTATCACAGATCTCCATCTGATAAATCAGGACTTGGGTATGTAGGTGAATCCCCAAACAAGGATGAAAATGCTTTAAGAAAAGGAGATGTGAAGAAGCCAGAAAGAAATGGTGATGCTCCTAGTTCCAGCAAAGGCAAGGAGAAAAATGAAGGCTGCAATAGAAGAAATCCTGCTCCAAGTATAAAACCAGCTCCGAGAAGAAATGTAGCTGATGGCAAAAAGGCAAGAGGCAATGGTGATCATCAAAGGATCTCAAGGCAGCAAGGCTTCAGAAGTACATCAAGGAAAACTCCATCTCCCAGGTACCAAAGTTTATTTTTTGGTTATTGTTATTCTTGCTCAAACTTTGGTCATATGGCAAAAGACTGTAGAGCATTTCATGGAGATAGATGTTGTGGTCCCTGACAATCTCCAAGGAATAATTTCACAAGAAGAAATCATGAATTTTTATTCATAAACAATGTTGAATGTTTCAAGTGTCATAACATTGGGCATATGGCACGAGATTGTAACTTGACATGGGCTCTTACACAAGCTAGACCCATGCAAAAGAAGAAAGTTACACAAGTATGGAGAAGGAAGGAAAGACAATCTGAAAATCCCTTGAACTCCCAAGTGGATCCAAATTTGTTTTGAGAGAGTCTGCCAAAAGAAGACAAGCACACATTAAATGGGAGCTTGTAATTTTTTGTTGCTGAACTATCTTAACAGTCACTCTTTGATGAAGACCTTTTATAAGGGAAAAATATGAAGTTAAATCTGCCATAAAAGCAGAGAAGAAAAAGGGGCAGCACTCAAATGTGAAGTGCAGCAGCGCAATAAGAAAAGTATGCAAAGCATGGAGACCCTCACAGCAGTGGGAAGATAGAACATAAAACAGCGGTTTTTGAATTTTTCGTTATGGAGCACATGCATTGAAATGCATAGCAATGGAAGGTAGTTTCCTTCTATGTAATGTGAGAGAACATACTCACAGCAGAGTGAGTACAATACACAGCAGTAAAAAAAAAATGTAATGTTTTTCTTCATATGCAATGCAGCATGCAAAGAAATGCATAAAGAGAAACAGGGACAACATATTTTTAATGCACATGGGTGAATGATAATGTGTGGTAGCAGAAAAATGAAAGGAACTGCACAGCAGTGCATTGTGTAAAAAAATGAATGAAGAATAAGATTGTGTGAAGCAAGGGTGTAAAAGGAAAAGGCAACAGCCCGTGTTAATTTTTTTTGTTGTGTGGAGAATGCAGCGCAAAAAAGCGTGAGGATGATTTCTCTCTATGTGCAAGTAATGGAGAGTAAAGAGTTAGTGTATGGGCACACAACAATATGATAAAACAAAAGGCAGCCATAGTGCAAATTGCAGAGGCAACGCAGCAGCAAATAAAAACCCAGGGATGATAGAGTCTATGGTTATGGGTATGGACAGCAGTGCATAAGAAAAGGCAGCGGCGTGATGGCAAGAAGGAGAAGCACAGTAGTGCGAAGAAAATGAAACCAGAACTAAGAGAGAGTGAAGAAATGTGTTTTTACACAGCAATGCAAATAAGAAAATGTAGCAGCATGAAGTTTTTGTTGAAGAAATGAAAGGTAATGGATAGCAGCAGATGTAAAAGAAAATTTTCCTTTACAACAGTAAATGTAAGTATAGTGAATGTGTTGTTCATTGAATTGAAATGCAACATATGCAACAACAGTGAATGTAAGAAATGTTTACACACAGCAGTGTAAATTTGTAAGGTGGGACAAGGTAATTGTTTCAGAAAAGACAGAGTATTCTGTCTTTGAAGAATGCACAGCAATGCAGAGTTTGCAAAGAAATGTAAGTGAAGTGCAGCGACACAACAGCAAGTGTAGACACAGCAGTGTGGGGTAGACGCAGCAAAGAAGTTGGCACAACAGTGCAGCAGAGAATATGCAGCAACATAAAAGAACAATGTAATGAGTATGCACAACAGTGCAATGAATGTTTTGTTTTGAAACTGCATCTAAAGCAGTGTTTGACAGTAATCCCTCCGTGAGAGGAAGTGAAGTTCTTAGTGAATCCCTCTGTTAAAGAGGAAGGTGCTTTTCAGCACAGTGTCATGGTAAATCCCTCTGTCAAGAGGAAGATGCTTTTTAGCATACATATGGTAAATCCCTCTATCAAGAGGATGATGCTTTTTAGCATAGTCACAGGTAAATCCCTCTATCAAGAGGAAGGTGTTCTTCAGCACATTGTTATGGTGAATCCCTCTGTCATGAAGAAGGTGCTCTTAAGCACAGTTTCAGGTTAATCCCTCTATTAAGAGGAAGACTATTTTGTTGTTTGTGGAACTGCATCATAAGCAGTTGGTGAATCCCTCTATGTGAGGAAGTGTTTGGGTAAGATTGAATGCCCAACAATTGAAATTAAAGGGGAGTGTTGAAATTGTAATTTCAACTGCCCAAACAGTTGAACCGGCCAGCATTTAATATTCCCCGAAACCACCACAGCAAAACCACAAACCACCTAGATGCATATCGGACCGCTTTTGCGTGAAGGCAGTTTCCGTACAAAAGAGCTCCGATACAATTTGGACTTGACGCATGGATGAGGCGTGACATCACCCTCTTACATTTATCGGAAGGTAAATGTCGACTAAAAAGGCCTTCCTATATTCACCTCCTTCGTCCGATCTGCTCGTGCATTCTCTGCCGTTGATTGCTCCAAGCTGCATACGACCAACATTAAATATTGTGTGGAGTAAAGTTAAGCTGCATACGGCCAACATTAAATATTGTGTGGAGTAAAGTTTGGTGAAAAAGGCCTGTCGATATTCACCTCAGTTGTTCGATTCCAGGAGGGCAAATCAACGGTCGACGGGCATCTCAAGTTGCATACGAACCTGCATAAAATAAATATTGCGTGGAGTAAAATAAACTTTGGTTGACCGCCAGTTTTAATATTAATGCATTTAATGAATTGGTCATAGTCGTAGGTAAAAGATTTTAATTTTAATGTTACAACAAGTATGGGCGTGAGTTAAATGATGACATGGGCAATGTCATATAGTCTTTAAGTTTATTGTTTTTAATTTTCACAGTAGTAAGTTTGTTTTTCAAAACATATTGTAGTTGTTGACCATTATGTAATTGTGAAATGGAAACGCACAGCAGTGCAGGAGCGATGAAGTGAAGAGGTGAATGAAGAAAACTAGGGGAAGCATGTATCATAGAAAACTATGAATTGTTTCACACAACAGTGAAAAGGGTAATGTAAGTTTTTGGTGAATGCGTAATTCCCACACAACAGTGTGTTGATTTTTATTTCTACAGTGGTAAATGTAAAAGTCTGTTTTTACAGCAATAAAGGTAAATGAGATTTTTACACATAGTAGTGTAAAATCTCAAGAGGAGACAGAGTAATTTTTTTTGTTGGTGAATTTCTTTTGGTGAATCCCTCTGAGTGAAAGAGGATGAATTTTGTATCAGGCATTTTATTTTAATGAATACAAAGTTTTATGAGTGTGTAATACTCTGTTCTCCGAAATAATATTTTAAGCTTCCCTTTGCAAAAGATCCTGGAGTAAAGGAAACATAGCATTGCCTGTGTGTGCATGAATTTTTGTGTTTTTGGGATTTTGCCAGAAAGATCCCCAACAATAGTTAGTGGCATGGACGAAATACATGTGAAAAATTGGGAAATTTTGTGACAAGTAGAAGTGAGATCTGGTGGTTAGACCAAGTCAATGAAAGTGAATTCATCCTTCTGGAAGTGTTAGAATATATATGAATGAAATTGAAGATCTCAAAATTAGAATTATCCCTATTATGAAAAAGAAAAAGAAAAAAAACCACATTATCGTAGGGAAGTGCTGAAATAAAAATATCCCTGAAAGTGTCAAGTTCGAGATCTGAACGGAATTGATTAGGAGGGCAACGTTAAAATATAATACCATAATTTCTCTTACTAATATATCAAAAAGGTCTCATATTCAGAGATAGGACTAAAGGATCTAAACAGTTTCGCATGAAGAAAACCCTGTTGGTAATGCTAACAATGTCAGGAAATGTATATATCTAAAAATCGTAGGACTCAAACTGAACATTCGAGTACTCTTATCTGAGATTTTGTCACCAATATGCGAGTTATGAGAAGTAAAGACCAGATGTATAAAGCTACATACTTGGCTAGTTGGTGTTAAACTCTTCTACTTATAATACACAGGTCTTGACATCCACTTAGGGAATTGTCCCAAATTAGGTTCATTTCAACATAAAAAGAAAGCAATTATACCATTTTCTATTCATTTAAGCTATTCAAACCAATATCTGAAATTAACAGTAGCATTTTCGCTATCATAATAGAATTTCACAAGGACGAAATAGGTAGCTCTATAATTCTCTTTCAAAGCATAACTGGTTTAATGTACAGTCCCACATGAACTCCATTATGAAGGGAAATAATAAGCAAGAATTCGAACACCGAACTGACAACCACAAAAACCCAAGTGAATGGAGGTATTATAATTAAAATTATAAAATGTACACTCAATAGCTTAAATTGAATACAAAACCTGAGGGTCTAATACATACTTAAAAGGGAAAAGAACATTATGCATAACAAGCCCAAGGTGAGACAAATGTGCTTAACAATTGGAAACAACAGATAAACCTATACTATAGTTTAGGAGGTCTGTAATGACCACCGAGTTAACTCTCATCTTCATGAGATAGACCCAGCATCGAGTCTCTGGTACGAGTAGGGTGTCTCAGAAATAAATAAAAAGAATCGACCTGTGCCAGCATGGTTGGCAGTTAGCAGTTGTAAGGTTGTCACTCCATGAAGCATATATAAATGAATATTATATGCATTCATACCTGTAACGCAGTAAAAGAAAACCATAAGGCAAGGGAAATTACATTGAACCAAAACGCAGATTGAAATGTATACAACAATTACATAATTCTTAATTTACCTTGGCAGTGAACAACCGGTCATAGAGGGTAGTCTCACCATATTCTCCAGAATGTTGAGTTGAGAGATCTATTGGAAACCAATACCTATAACTAAGTAAATAAAAATGCATGAGGATATGGGAAAGCAATATGAACTTGAAGGGAGAAAAAAAAATACATAAGCATACCTACATAATGAAGGAAGGAATAGCTATGGGCCTGCAAATTGATGGGGTAGCGCGATAGTGAAGGGGTCCCTGAGAAAACGAAAAATAATCCATCAACAAGGAAACTAGAAACAAAGGCGAGAAAAAAATAAGGCTAGAAATGAATGCACAATGCAAGAAATCCGAACTTTCTCTGTAAGGGTACCTGTGACCCATGAAAGGAAAAATTACCTAATAGTGAAGTACTCACGTAGAAAAAGGCCAATTGTTGTAGCATTGTTTCTCTTACAGACAAATGGGAAAGGGACATGCGCTGAACCCTCTACTCAGCAGCAGAGCATCAAGGAAGAAAAATAATAATAATCCTGGAAACTAGAAAAACAGAGAAACAAAACCATTAGCAAATTCCCGCACTGGTATGAAGGAAAACGAATTTGATAATTGTGCGAACCATAAGCATAATTAGTAAGAGTAGGAGAAGCAAATTAAATGTATTACCAGAGAATGTAGGAACCATAAATAGTTCACACCAGAAAGCAAGAATTTATTTACCTGGTATTAGAGGAGGACTAGGCGTGGCCATGGTCTGGGAAATTATTTTCCAGCTGCCGACCCCTGGTAACAGTCGCCATGAATTTCGGGCAAACCATACATCACACTAAGAGAAAAGAGTGAATGGGTCGGGTACCTAGCAAATGGATAGGTTTAGGGTTACCTGAGTGTGGTATTCATCGTTTGATCGATAGAATAACTTTCCACCATCCACGCAGGGAGATCTGACAACCCATGTGAAATTCACATGAACCAGGGCTGTGTCAACTGAGGATTCCCTCGTAGCATTGAGCACCATAAGCACCACCTGTTTATGCTTTTTGTGACTATTAATGTATAGAGTACGTTTGAATGACTATTACCGAACCTTTGGAATTATAGTGTTCCATCAAAAGTATGTTATGACCAATCATGTAGGTAGATCCAAATTAAGATTAATGTGTACAATATAAAAAGGAGGAGGAGTATAGAATCTAGGTCCCTTCACCATCAAACAAGGTTGTTTTAATGTCACCCAAGGTGTGGGATAACCTTGACATTATCTTAAGTTGCGCAAACATCCTCAACCTAAGACTTAGGACATGTTGACAACCCTGAAAAATGTAATAAGTAATAAAGGTTATAATTTAAAGAGTTACAGTTTGGATAGAAAAATACATTGTTCAATAAATTTCTTTGTTAATGGAAATAGAAATATATTCCATAAATGGGTGTGACTGATATTAAAAAAAATTATTAATATGAAGCAAGTGGACTAGTGACATCAAAGGATCTGTTCCCGGTGAAGGTGAAAATGTTTTGGGATCTAGGGAATAGGAATGGGGAATGTGTCACAGTGATTGTCATCATTGAATTATCTTTTAAGGTGAATTGGCCTAGCCTAGAAGTTTATTGGGGCTATGTTGTTCAATTTTTAGTTGTCTATTTTTGTTGTCTTTCCCTTTCTTTTTGTTGTTATATAGTCTCTTTACAGAGTCCTTACCACCTAGTATGTCGTTGGTATGGATATGAGGTTTCTCTAATGGGATTAAGAAGAGTTTGGCAAAGTTGAGGACAGAGCGCTAGGAGGGTTGTGCACTCGGTGTGGCTAGTTTATTGTGGTCTTGGGATGAATTGGTAGGAGAACACTCTAATTTTGGGGTGGTCCTCCCTTTGGGAAGGCTCCAATAGTTTAGTGGGTCAACAACAGTGAACTTGAACTAATTTTGCATCATGTTGAGGCAGAGGGGTAGGGAACATCGTGGAGCTGGTAACCGCGGGAAGCTAGGGGACCGAGCACTATAAGTAGATGAGCGTGAAGAGGAGGGTGGAATCCTGGAGGAAGAGGTTTCCAAAGGATGAGCCCCATCGTCAAAAAATGTGAGGCAGACTCTGATGCTGCAACCAATTATAGAACAATTGTGTGGTATTCAAGCAAGCTTGGAAATCCTTCAAGAGAAAAGTTACGAGGAGAAGATTTAAATAATTTCTTATGTAAATGTTCTTCAATTCTCACAAGGTAAAATCTTGCACCACTTAGATTCAGTTCATTGTAGTCAGTAGTCAACGTTGGTCTCATGAACGTCTTGATGAAATTGAAGAAAAGATTACCCATATCTATTTTCATGTCCACGAGGGGCACAATCAGCCTACAGCATCTGGAAATGCTCAAATGTCGATCCCTCCAATGTAGTATGGTTGTTGTTGGTATTTTTTATGTTCTAGTTGTATTTTGGTTGATAAAACTCGTATGTCTTTGGGCTATTAAAAAAAAAAAAAAACTTACATCAAAAGTAGTTCCAAAATAGTTTCTAATTTATTTAAAATATGTAATTATTTTAATATATTATAATTTAAAATATTTATATTTTTTAATATGTAATATCAATTTATTCCAGGTTTGGTGAAAACTTTTGGCCCTCTGATGAACCAAGGTCAAATTCCCAACATTGCTTCAGGTTTCCAAGGTTCCCCACTCATGCCATATAGCATAAAATGAAAATATTCTTTTAAAATATTTAGAAGGTTATATTTTAATTTATTTTTATTATTTTTAAAAATTTAACAAATTATTATTATAAAGTTTTCATTTATTTTTGTTTTTTAGGTAATGTGAGTATAAGATAACTGACCAGTATAATATGTGGTTTGAGTAGCCACAACTTAGGGGCATCTAAGTCATCTAAGCTATCCCACCTAGTCTCAGCCACACCAACTCTTAGCATGACTATATTTTTTTCCATAGTATTTCTAACCAGTGGCCTTTTCATCAAAAAGTGCCTTAACAACACACCTTATAACAATGTGCTCTATGACCCATGGGCTATTATAAAGTTGTTATTATATATTTATATTGTATAAAAGTATTACAAGCACTTAAGTTTTCTAATATATATGAAGCAATGCATATTAAATAAGAGAACCAAATAATTTTTTTTTATAGTTAAATCATTATCATTTATATTAAAAAATGGTTGGTAATATGGTATAACAAGTTTTTTTAGTTAACTTGTTTTCAAATTAGAGAGACTAATCTATGACTAAAAAATGGTGAATATAAATATTTAAGTCATCAAAATCAGCCACCCTAAAATCACATTCAACCTTATCCACACCAACACCAATGTATACTCATTCAACCTTATCCACACCAATTTATACTCATAGTAAAGTTTGTGCCCAAGAGATTTCCAATCGATGAACTTTTCCTCACTTAGTACCTCACCACAACACTTTAAAATTTCATTTCAAATGTGTAATATCAAGATTACGAAAAATATCAAGGTTTTCAAACTGACTATTCTTACCCTTCTAGAAATATAATTACACATCCAACTAGTGTAATGACTAGGAAGTTGGTATAGAACGAATCTACATTACATTAAAGTGCATCTAAAAACTTGAACTTGAAGAAAAATTATCACTAAGAGCTTTCTATTCAATATGCACCTAAAGGTTGTACTCCAAGGATGTTCCATGTCTCCTTACACTTGTTGAATTGTTTCGTCGTCCTTGATTATTGATGAAACAAAAGCATTGGAATCTTAGGAAGGGAGGGAAAAGAACGCAATCTCTTAGATAAACCCATGAATATTATTTATAGAACATGTTCAAGTTATCCTCCTCTCTCTATATCTACTCTAATGAGCCCCGATATCTTATAACTCAAGGTTTGATAAAAATAGTTAAAACAACACAATTACAGAAACATAATCATATATCAGGCACAAATGGTGTATGTGTAAACACTCACACACCAAGATTACATTCAGATCACTCTATTAAATAGAGTTTTTGAGATCCAACTTATTCCTAATTTAGAGAGAGTGGTTGAGAGAATTTCTCAACCATCACAAACCAATTTCTCAAATATGGAATGTAAGAATTAACTCCAACATCCCCCCTTAATGATTACATTACATGAAAATACAAAAATAGTCAAGCTTATCAGTAGATGCTCCATCAAGTTGCCTCATAACCCTCGGAAAGGTGTAGTTGGCAAGTTGGATTCCCGAGTTCCCTTCCTCAACTCCTGAATCAAGGAACTCCCGAAGTCAAATACTGGACAACATCCCAATCTGTCGCATAACCTCATTAGGAAACCACTTCCATGTCTACCACTAATGAGGGATCCTTCCCTAGATCCGCAACTACCATACTATCTAGACAACCATCCATATTGAGCCTTACTACTACTTGATCTCTTTGAAAATAATTGATTGCAATCACTGAACTTCTAGTCATTCTATGGATGAGCTCCCATCCACCGAAATACATGGGCGCTGACCGTTGTATTCGCCAGTTATCTAGGTAAGCCGTCTAGATACAGAATGTATCTAGAATCAGTGTTACAAAATGAATTTTTTTAAAATATTTATCCTCACTTAATTTACAAATAATGTATAATAATACATAAATCAACACCGACTTTACCCTTAACAATCTAGATAAGGATGTCGTGCATAGGCCCATTATCCATATTCTTCTGGACCAAGAGCAAGTTGATCCACCACACATAACGAAAAGCTAACTCGCCTACTTTCTATGGATGGTATCACGCATATGTGTCGGCATAACCGCATGGCAACATGAGAATTGGATGGGGATTTCAAGCCTCCCGTTTCGTCGAATTTCGCCCGCACTGTTTTAATTCCTCCCGAGGTTTTCTTGAACGTCCCCTCAATTCCACCATTCTTTGTCTATCAAGAAATAACTAGCGTTAAGACTCTTGGGGCGTTCCAAAAAACCTTCGATTCCCAGGTCATAATTTGTAGAATAAATTTCCGCTGTGGAAACAATTTCCGCTCCTTGATTTTTTTTAATGTAAAGAACATCTGCTTCCCAAACTACCAAATTATAGAAACAATTTAGCAAAATCGGCGCCGTGCAGAAGTTGATGATAGTACCAAATATGTGGGGAATCAAAAAACAGGACGCTTGGTATGCAAGCGGCAACATTCAAAATGCTTTTTCCTTTCAATGAAAAGCCAGATATGAGAATCGCAAGAAACACATTGTCAACTGCACAGGCATACAAAAAAAATCAATTAACATAGGAAATCAATTTTCACTCTTATTTTTCAAGGATTTATACTCACAATACACAGGCCTCTGATCCTGTGCTCTGATACCATGATAAAAATAACTAAAACAACACAATTACAGAAACATAATCATATATCAGGCACAAATGGTGTATGTGTAAACACTCACACACCCAGATTACATTCAGACCACTCTATTAAATAGAGTTTTTGAGATCCAACTTATTCCTAATTTAGAGAGAGTGGTTGAGAGAATTTCTCAACCATCACAGACCAATTTCTCAAATATGGAATGTAAGCATTAAATCCGACAAGATTCTCGATTCTTTGAGATTCAATTTGAATTGTTATTTTAGTTTTGTAATGGAAAAGGCTATTTATAAATCATAATTCTAACATTTTCTCCTTTATTAAGCTCTACAAATACTCAAGCTCTCACTAGAGACACAATGATAAAAGTTCCTATGCCCCTCCATTTTTTCCCAAATGGTGCAATTGAACTTTATTTTTATATGATGAACCAACTTCTACACTTAAGACCTAGAATTAGAGTGATATCAGTCAAAGAGCCACATCTGTTAGGGTCCCACCCTAACCCCCTTATTCATGTCATGGGATCACGTCATAGTCAAGAGTCAATAAAGCCCATATTAATATTTGAAGTGGTTAACCCAGTTAGTTACAAATGGGACCACAATTAGTTGTAAATGGGCGGTAGTATTAGATAGATGGTATTAATAAAACCCACGGTATTGGCCCGTGGTATTGCATATAGGAGTCATATATAAAGGATAGAGACTCCCTGCGAGGGGCATCGTGTCTTGTTTGTAATCGAGCTCTGCTCTATTGGAGGTTGCCCCCTCGAAGAGGCCTGTGAACATTTCTCTTTGAGTAATAAAATCTTTGCTATTCTGTGTTCTGGGTATATTTTCTTAACATATTCTGTGTTCTCGGTATTTTTCCGTGCATATTCTTGGTTCGGTATTGCTTTGCAGGTAAAGAAGCATAACAAGTGGTATCAGAGCACTTTCCAGGGCTCGGTGGGATCTCCAAATTTTAGCGAATTTTTTTTTGGCTAGAGACGTGTTCCGGCGTCTTTAAACCACGGGATCTGTCGTTGAGCGCATAAACCTGCAGATTTGGGAGGCATGCACGCAGGAAATACAAGAGGTGGTCACGTCTGTTGGACTCCCTTGTAACCCCTGTGGGTACCCCTTCGAGTAGTAGCGCATTAGACAAAACCGCGCACGGACTGTCTTCCACGTACCCTCTGGGTATATAGGAAGCCCCATAGCTACCTTAAAGCCTCGCCATAGATAAACCTTCGGCCGTCTTGTGGCTACAGTACACCGAGAACAGCACTCGGAGAGATTACTCGCCCGTACGATAGGGTAGTCGGGTTGTACGGCTAAGGGTACGGTCGATCCTCTTTAGTTAGAGCCCTGAAACATTGGGCCGAGTACTACTGTCAGACCCTTATGTATATTGCGATCTGTAGCACCTGACACTCCTCAAGACCATAGTTCCCTTTCTATTGGGGAATCGCACATCATCTATTCCAGATCAGCGAGTGCAGCAGCAGCAGACATCAGTCCCACAGCTCTATCCGATCAGCAGCATCAGTGATCCACGATCCAGATCTCTCAGATCCACCAGATCGGAGTAGTTGTGAAGGGTTCCTGTGCTTGGCTATAATTTTTGCAGGACTTTTGGCGGCAATGACATTTTGAGGATTTGACGATTGCAGTATTGATCAAGAAGGAGTAAAACTCCGTCAGGAGTTTTCTGTAAAAAAAAAAAAAAAAAAAAAAAAAAAAAAAAAAAAAAAAAAAAAAAAAAGGTCTGAGATCCTCCGAAGCACTTATTTGTGATCTAGCCCATTAGCATCAGGACAACGAACTGAGCATGGTGGTACCATTCAATTTCTGCACATTTTTTTTTTTTTTGCGGTCCCAATTTTTCAGCAAGTTGGTGTATGGTAGCAACTAGAGCTCAAGCAATGGCCAATGAAAGACTAAACAAAATTGAAACAACTATGAACGAGCTCAAAAATACGCTTGACGACCTATCTAACATGGTAGGGCAAGCCTTCGTTAAGGGCAAGGAGCCAGCTCTCGAGGACCACTATAATGACCATGAGGGTAAGTCTAGCCACTCTCCTCAGGCATGGCGCACCCATCCACCGCCCAACAGAGATCTCCCACTCAGTCAGCGACCTCCCAAGTTGGGTATGCAGAAATTTGACGGTTCTAACCCGTCCGCATGGCTAGCACAAATGGAATAGTATTTCGAATTAAATCGTCTCCAAGATGATTGGACTAAGACTAGAGTGGCGAAAATGTACTTGGACAGCCAACGATGGCAATGGGCGTTATGGCATCAGTGTCGCAATGCACCTTTTTCGAGTTGGGTCCAATTTACCAAAGCTCTTCGAGATCGCTTTGAACAGGGAGACTCCTTTTTGGGCAGTCTCACTAAGC
>APFE030276011.1:49026-61537 GCA_000404065.3 Pinus taeda | reverse complement strand
GTATTAATAAAACCCACGGTATTGGCCCGTGGTATTGCATATAGGAGTCATATATAAAGGATAGAGACTCCCTGCGAGGGGCATCGTGTCTTGTTTGTAATCGAGCTCTGCTCTATTGGAGGTTGCCCCCTCGAAGAGGCCTGTGAACATTTCTCTTTGAGTAATAAAATCTTTGCTATTCTGTGTTCTGGGTATATTTTCTTAACATATACTGTGTTCTCGGTATTTTTCCGCGCATATTCTTGGTTCGGTATTGCTTTGCAGGTAAAGAAGCATAACAACATCAAGATAGAACCATAAATTAAAGAAGAAAATAACCATGTAAGAGAATAAATAATATAGAAATGAAAACCTAAATAATCACTCGAAAGGCCCGAATAACGCCATGTAAGCGAACAAATAATATAGCAATGAAAACCCAAAATAATCATTACTATTACTCCACTGACCAAAGCCCCTCTTTATAGGTTTATAATGGTTCAACCAAACATTAAATACAGTTAATATCTTAATACTTGCACATAGCATAGAGATTGAGCATTAATTACCTAAATGCTAAAATCTCAAGCGATGAAATAAACAACAAGATATGGAATTAATTAAACTTTAATATCGGGAGAAGTCTCCTCATGGAGAGATGCAATATAGTTAAGGGCTCTTCATTTGAGTTTTTCCCTCTTTATCTACATTAATTTCTCCTATTTAGATGGAAATTATCTCTACTTTCACTAGTTTAAAAATGGTGTTAGGAAGAGGAAAAGGATGAGATGGATTATATATAAATGTGAATTATTATATTGCAAAAATATGTGGCATTGTAAGGATAATGGATATATTTCTGATTACTGAATGTCCTTTATGAATGTATATTCATATTAGGATTGAATATTTGGAACTTGTTTGAGGAGGTATATCATTAAGTTTAGAAGTGGTTGTTATATGCATCTAAGAGGGTGTTTCAAGTACATGACAATGGACTTCATCCTATTTGACTATGTAAATTATAATGATCCTTTCATTTTCAAAAGTTTGTGTCATGTGATGATTTCCTATAGATATAAATGATTCCATAAAGCTATTACATTTATCATAAAGTGGCTATTCCTTGGAAAACAACATTTCTACATTGATCATAGTTGTTAGCAAGATATCTAAGTGGTGCACATTATGGGTGCAAGGTGACTTCTAAAGAAAACATCATTGTTAGATCATGTGGTTCTATCTATGAGAAAGAATGTAGATATATATGAAAAATAGAGATATGATAGAGTGGATGCATGAGACAACAATATATTAGGGGTTGGACAAGGTAAGTGGTAGATAAGAGAAGTTGGCAAGTTGAGGAACGATATTTAAGCTGACAAGTGTATCCAAGTGCAAGGCTCGTGTGGTGGTTTGTTATAGGGAATGTCAACGAGGTGGAGAATAAAAGGATTATATAATGCAATGATGTGTAGGATGGGTGGTAAATGACAATTGGACCTTATGTATTGAGAAGGAACATTGATGGGTTAAGTGTGTCGTGTAGGAGTAGAGTTGTGCTATTAAAGCACCCTATAATTTGTAGAATAATGGTAAAAAATATAGTGATGGTAGCACCACTAACTAATAGGGAAAGGATTTACAGCTAAAATAGGAGAATAATAAGTTGAAGTAGTCTATAGGGTTATTTTTTGTTGCATTTTTAGAGTAATGGTAAAAGTCTTGTTTACTGTAGGACTATCAAATAAGGAAATTTTATATTGACAAATAACTAATAGTCTAGAATTGAATTTAAGGATGAGTAGCTTCTATAAATTATAATTTTATATATAAAGATGAATGATAGAGAATATGAATGTGTATTATTAGATTCTTTGAATTGGGAATTAAAAATGTTAGAAATAGTAACTCAATGAGTTTTGATAATACACTATAGGGTAAAAGCACGCCTTAATAGCTTGGAAAAATGCATCGTAAGTGGAAATATACTTTGGCGATGGAAGGATGAAATGTTTAGTAATGTGACATTGTTGCTAAGTTTGGGTGATACTAATAAGGTGAATCCTAGCATGAAGCAATCACTAACCTCCTTTTCCTAGTAGGGAGTGCCTAAGAATAAGCATGTAGACTTTGGATTGAAGAGACCAAACATCCATTATCCATATGTCCATCAAATCTAAGAACATATATGTTGGTATAGGGTTGAAAACAAGTGTGGTATTTTCCATGTATTGTATTAGTCAGGGGTTGAAGTAATTTTATGAGAAAGTATCATGTAGTTGAAGAAGAGTGTCAATATGGATCCATTATAAACAATGACATGATTCATAGTATTCACAATGAAGGTATTTGATATTCAAAACTTAATGTGAAGATGTTGTAGCAAACAGAGTTGAAACTAGTTTTGGTGCCTGTAAAACAAGAATTACTAGATATTGACCACAATATTTGATAAATGAACAAGTGGTGAAGAGTGTATGAACACGATATAACATCTAGACTAAGTTTCTATCCCAGTGATAACTATAGATCACCTAAATAAATTGCAATGTTGATCTATCTAAAAGCTTGAAGAGCTAAAAATTCCACCCTTTTTCCTTCCTGAATTCAGGGGTAAATATTGCCATTATCCTATCTTCAAGAGGTGGTAATGATATTCAATTGCACATGATTAGTATTTCTGATAATCCACATAGTGCTTTTTTTTTATCCCCATGTCATGGAAATATATTCCATCCATTTGAAGCTAGCCTTGATGATTGTAATAGATAGAACAAAATGGTGGTCCAAGTACTTGATTAGTTCATTTATTAATAGATTCAACATCTCCATATTTTATAAATGCAATATATTTCAAAGGATACTAAAAAATTGGGACTCTTATATGAGGGATAAGGCTATGTCTATTACATGAATATGTGGCATGTCAAAATGTTCAATAGAAAGGATACAAGTGAGTGTATATTTTATGAAAGGTGACTATGGACCGTGAAATAACAACGATGAAATAATACCCATAAAATAACTAGTCAAATCAATGAATCAAAATTTTAGAAAATAAAACCCAACAAATTATATCGAGATAGTTGAATACCTTACATTAGTGAAATTATGAGGTAAGTGATGAACCCCAAAACAAAAAAAATCCACTATCAACTTTAACTTTAAAATAATCAATAGGATTTAATATTGTTAAGTGTGAAGCCAAATTCATGCAGGATTCTAGATCCTTATACACTGCCATTAGTTTCTAGATCTCCTACACTGCCATTAGTTTCTAGATCTCCATCTGAATCACATACAGGATTCTAGATCCTTCTTCTACCTCTATAAATTTGTAATTTCTCTGGCCAGGGATTGCAAGCCAAGGCCCAAGCTTGTTATTTAATGCTAAGTGATTTATGTTCTCCAGTGATCGTTTTAGTTATTCTGCTATTTCTGACTGAGTAATCTTATTGTTTGTCCACTTGTCTGTCTCTGTGAATTATTCTCTGCTATAGTCGTCTAAGTCTTTGAGTATAAATATGTTGTGTGTTATGTATGCTCTGATCTAACAAATGGTATCAGAGCTAGGGTCAAATATCCATTGTGCAAGCCACTTAGTGCCATCGCCTTACTTTGGCAGCATTCGTTAAAACGTTGGTTGTTACCATTGGAGCTGTACCTCTGGAGCTATTGAAGGATCTGTCTAGGAAATAGCTGAGGAACGCTGCAACTAAAAGACAGTCGCTGTAAGAAAAACAAGGTCATGGACCTATGTTGAAATGTCGAGATCCGTGGAGATTGGAGTTGAAACGTGGTGTTCATAAGTTTATTTTTACATCAAGCTTGCACTTATACGTCAAGTTTTTTTCAAACCAACATATGTATGTGTGAAATGTGAAAAGGTTAAAACATTATATATGTTTTTTATATTTGTTATGAAACATATATAATTATATGTTGGAATTTTGAAAAGTATATTTTAAAAACGAGCAGGTTTTTTGAAAAGGGTATTTTAAAAGGAGGAAGGTCATTATCACTAAATTTTAAAGAGTAATAATTAAAGTTTTATTTTTAATTGGAGTTTTTGTGTTTTGGGGCGTGAATTTGATTGAAAATGGAGACAACAGTCATGGATATGGAGAAGTTGAGCGGGGCTAATTTTTCCCTATGGAAATCACAGATGGAGGATATACTGATTTTAAAGGATCAGTGTTTGCTGATTGAGGGCACAACAAAGAAACCGTCATCGATGAAAAATGAAGAGTGGAATAAGCTAGATAGAAAGGTGATTGCAAAAATCTGTCAATTTTTAGCAAAGAATTCTTATTTCAATGTGTCCAGAGAAAAGATGGAAGAAGGATTATGGAAGAAGTTCCATGATCTATATGAAAAGAACATAGCATAAAACAAAGTGTTCTTGATAAAGAAGCCTTATAATCTCAAAATGAAGGAGGGTGCTTTAGTTACTGAGCACTTGAATGCATTTAATATTATTTCTAATTAGCTTGCCTCTGTTAAAATCATTTTAGATGATGAAATTAGAGCCATTTTTCTAATGTGTTCTATTCCAGACAGTTGGGAAAATTTAATTGTAGCCATGAGCACTTCAGCAACTATAGGGACCCTGAAGTTTGATGATGTTAGCAGCAATGTAATGAATGAGGAGTTGTGACACAAGTCAATTGTGGAAAACCAGGGAGGAGAGGCTCTAGCTCTAGTTGATCATGGTAGGAGAATGGATCGAGGCCAGCAAGGGCATAAATATCGAGAGGCCGATCAAAATCAAGGAGAGGCAGAATCATCTGCTTTCATTGTGGCAAACCCAGGCACATGAAGAAAGAATATTGATTTTGGAAGCAAGGACAAAAGGATCAGAGACTATCCAGTACAAATCACAAGTCATCCAGCACAAATGAAGGTGAGACTACTACTGTAGCCACAAATGGTGATGTGTTGTTTAGTGTTTCAGTAGAGGATGCATGTGTATATACATCTAGCAATAGATTTGATTGGATCCTTGACTCTGGGGCATCTCACCATGTAACTCCATGCAAAGATAGTTTTGTTTCATATAATCTTGGTGATTATGGTAGAGTGCATTTGAGGAATAATCATTTTTGTAGCATTGTTGGAGTGGGAGATGTCCAAATCAAGATGAAAGATGGACAAGATATATTGTTGAAGCAAGTCAGGGATGTACTAGAAATGCGCATGAGTTTAATCTCTATGGGGCGACCAGATGATGAAGGCTATTCCACAAGATTTGGAAAAGGAGGCTGGAAAATTAGCAAAGGAGCATTGGTCGTGGCAAAAGGACCCAAGACAAGAACATTATACACATTGTAGACACTAATATAAAAATCACATTTGGTTGCTGTCACAAAAGAAGGAAATTCAGCAGATCTGTGGCATAAGCATTTGGGCCACATGAGCGAGAAGGGCTTAAAAATCCTTGTTGGTAAAAATTTATTGCCAAGTTTGAAATCCTACAATCTTGATCTTTGTGAGCATTGTATATATGGTAGACAAAGAAGGGTTTCATTCCTTAGAGGTCGCTATGATAGAAAGAAAAATGTGTTAGAATTGGTACACTCAGATGTGTTTGGGCCTGTTAACATCAAATCATTAGGAGGAGCATCATATTTTGTAACATTTATAGATGATGCATCCAGGAAGGTTTGGGCATATCCTATGAAAAGTAAAAGTGAACTGTTTGGAATATTTCAAAAATTTCATGTTGTTGTTGAAAGAGAGATTAACAAATTGCTCAAGTGTTTAAGAACAGATAATGGTGGAGAATATTTCTCAAATGCATTTAAGGAATATTGTAACAGGCTTGGCATAAAGCATGAGAAGATTGTGCCTAGTACTCCTCAACATAATGGTGTCGCAAAAAGGATGAATCGCACCATTATGGACAAGTTGTGAAGTATGTTGTCCAACTCTGGTTTGGAGAAGAATATTTGGGCTAAAGCACTCAAGACCACTTGCTACCTCATAAATAGATCTCCAACTACAACCCTAGATGGTGGTATCCCTGAAGAAGTTTGGACTGATATGAATTCGAATTATTCTCACTTGAAAATATTTGGATGTGAAGCATTTGTACATATTCCCAAAGAAAATAGAACTAAGCTAGATGATAAATTTATGAAAGGCATTTTTTTGGGATATGTGAATGAAGATTTTGGTTATCGTCTATGGGATCCAGTCAAACATAATATTATTAGAAGTAGGGATGTTATATTTAATGAGTCAGAAATGTTCAAGAGGACTGTAGGTGAGTTGGAGGTCAAGAAGGTTATTGACAGGGTTGAAGAGCAGCAGGAAAACATACCACCGATACAAGAAAATGAATAGCAAATTCAGGAGCATCAAGAGCAACAAGTTGAAAATGTTGAACAAGAAGAAGAAGGAATCTTGCAGGAACCCTTACAGGAGATTCAACTTGATAATGCACCACCACAGTTGGTTCATAGATCTTCTAGGCCTTATAAGCCTTCACAGAGGTATCCTCCTTCAAAATATATTTTGTTGACTGATGAAGGTGAGCCTAATTGTTTTCAAGAAGCTTGTAAAGTTGAGCACAGTGAAGAATGGAAGAAAGAAATGGAAGAAGAAGTGAACTCTTTGCTAGAAAATAAATCTTGGGAGTTGGAAAACCTCCCAAAAGGTAGAAAGGCTCCACAAAACAAATGGGTTTATAGGATTAAGCATGAAGGTGACGAAAAGAAGGAGAGGTATAAAGCAAGGCTGGTGGTGAAAGGTTTTGCCCAAAAACAAGGTATTGAGTTCACTGAAATTTTCTCACCTGTTGTTAAATGTCATCCATTAGAGTTATTCTTGGTCTAGTTGCTGCTTTAGGTCTAGAATGTGAATAGTTAATGTAAAAATTGCATTCCTTCATGGTGAATTGGAGGAAGAAATTTATATGGAGCAGCCAAAAGGCTTCATAGAAAAAGGCAAAGAAGGCCTTGTTTGTAGGTTGAAGAAGAGTCTCTATGGGTTGAAATAGGCACCTCGACAATGGTACAAGAAATTTGATTCATTCGTGTTGGAACATGGTTTTCAGAGGTTAGAAACTGACCATTATGTCTATATCAAGAGGTATGATCAAGGAAAGTATATCATATTATTGTTATATGTGGATGACATGTTGATTGTTGGGCATGATAAGAATAAGATCAATAGGTTGAAGAAAGATCTGGGTAGAAAATTTGCAATGAAGGCTTTGGGACCAGCACAACAGACATTCGGCATGCATATTATGTGTGACAGGAAAAACAAAAGGTTGTGGATGTCAAAAGAAAAATATATCAACAAGGTGCTTGACAGGTTTAATATGAAGGATGCTAAGCCAGTTAGTAGACCCCTTGCAGCCCCTTCAAGTTGAGTACTGAATTATGTCCTAGTGATGACAAGGAGAAAGAAGAGATGAGCAGGATTCCTTATTCTTCAACAGTTGACAACTTGATGTATGTCATGGTATCCACAAGACCAAACATTGCATATTCAGTGGGAGCAATGAGTAGGTTCCTTGTCAATCCAGGCAAACAACATTGGTAAACAGTAAAATGGATTTTGAGGTATCTCAAGGGTACTAGTCATTATTGTTTATGTTTTGGTCATAATAAGATTGTGCTTGAAGGATTTATAGATGCAGATATGGCTAGAGATATGGACACCAGAAATTCCACTACATGTTATTTGTATACATTTGCAGGTGCAGCAGTATCTTGGTTGTCAAGGCTACAAAGAATAGTATCCCTCTCTACAACAAAACCAGAGTACATAGCTGCAATAGAAGCTTGTAAAGAGATGTTGTGGATGCAGCAATTCCTAGGAGAGATAGGAATAAAGCAGGACAAGTATGTGTTGTATTGTGATAGTTAGAGTGCCATTCACTTGGCAAAAAACCCAGCATTTCATTTGAAAACCAAGCACATTGACTTAAGTTACCATTGGATTTGGCAAGTGTTGTAGAAAGAAAAGTTATCCTTGGAAAATATCCATATAGATAGGAACCCTGCTGATATGCTCACTAAGATTCTGCTGATATGCTCACTAAGATTCTATCAAGAAATAAACATGAGTTATGTAGAGGCATGATAGGACTCGGTGTGACTTCATGACTCTTATTTGGTTTCAAGTGGGAGAATGTTAAGTGTGAAGCCAAATTCGTGCAGGATTCTAGATCCTTCTACACTGCCATTAGTTTCTAGATCTCCTAAACCACCATTAGTTTCTAGATCTCCATTTGAATCACATACAGGATTCTAAATCCTTCTTCTGACTCTATAAATTTGTGGTTTATCTGGCCAGGGATTACAAGCCAAGGCCCAAGCCTATTATTTAATGCTAAGTGATTTTTGTTCTCCAGTGATTGTTTTATTTATTCCACTATTTTTGACTGAGTAATTTTGTTGTTTCTCGATTTGTCTATCTTTGTGAATTATTCTGTGCTATTGCCATCTAAGTCTCTGAGTATAAATCTGTTGTGTGTTATGTATGCTATGATCTAACAAATATGATGATGTCAACCATGAATTAGAGAAGAAAAATGCCATATAAAAGAAGATACGTTATATCAATGAAAACCAAAATGATTTCCTTCGATTATTCCATTAGCTAGAGGGAATTTTTATAGGTTTGCAATCATTTGACCAAACATTAAAATAATTTTAACCATATAACTATTTACATGTAGCCTAAAAACTAAATCACTAATTAAATAGGCACAAAAAACTTAAGAGATGATTTAAATAATAAAATACGGAACCTACTAATGCTTCATATCTAGAGAGAAGTATACATTGATATGTGTCTTATTTTTATGGGTCCTTCTTGGGAATCACACCTTGTTGATCTGCAACATAAATATACCGCTTATCAAATCCTAGATTGGAGAAAAATAACACTTCTCAAATGAAGCGAGAGGGAAACCATAAGGCTAGGAGATAAAAACAAGAACTTAACTCACATAAGAACTCAAGAAAAAAAAAAACATTGGACAAAAATAATTAGAACTATTGCTATGAACCTAACCATAATGGTATTCCAAAATTATTACTATTGCTATGAACCTAACCTTAATGGTATTCCAAAATTATGACTATTTCTATGAACCTAACCTTAATGGTATTCCAAAGGCACATGTGAAAGCTAACCATAGAGAATAAACTCCCACCTTTGATGTTATAATCCATCATGTCAAGTTTATTACAGTTCCATTTCCATGTGTTATTGTTAGAATAAGGAAGAGGTAAAAAGATATAAGATGGATCTATTTCACATCCTATCACCTTAAATTTATGCTTAACATGTGACCTGTCTATAAGAACTATTTCATGGATAATTGATAGTTTATGAACCTTAAGTTTATGAGAGTTAAGATATTTTTGAAAACTCTAACTTTTAATGTAACAACCTCATTTACTTGACATCAACTAGGGTATTAAAGGACATTCCCTATGACTTCTTGTGTTGAGTTTTCCATTACGCCAAAACCTGCAGGCATTAGCAAACTTCCAACCCATTCTCATTACCTTTTAAGTGGTCATAGGGTGGATCCTAGAGTGGTGGTTATTCCACGTGATCGATTCCCAACGAGGTGAGTGTGAAAATCCAACACCCACCCTCAAACAAAAATCGGGGAATCAAATCGGAGCCAAGGCTTTGATACCATGTTGAGTTTTTTGTTACACCAAACCTCGTAGGCATTAGTAAACTGCCAACCCATTATCATTACCTTTTGAGTGGTCCGAGGGTTGATCCCAGAGTAGCAGTTAGTCTGTGTGATTGATTCCCATTGAGGTGAGTGTGAAAATCCAACATCTTGAGCCTTATATATCACTCTAGATAGGAACACATTTTGAGGTTTTAATTGGTTTCACATTTACTTTAAGGCTAACTAGGTTTCTAAAGAACATTTCTCACTACCCTTTAACTTTTATATATAGATCTAAGTAAATATATTAACATAACTTTGTATATCACTATGAATAAAATTGACACCACTCCACAATCAATGTTAATCAGATTTATAAGCATTTATTTTGTAATAGGGCTTCCACAATTGTAATTTAATCATTACAAATTTTTAGGTGGATGGTAGGGAGTTAACCTCCATAGAATATTTTAGAATATTCTTAGAAGTATATACAAATCAAAGTGTAATGCCCCATGTTAAATGTAACTAATTAATTTTACTATGGAAAATGATGAACTAGATTGACAACATTATTGTTTGAATTTAAATAATATTAGTTCTCTTCTTTTAAAGAGGATTGTTTTTAAAGAAAAGTTTTTTTTTGATATATAAAGAAACTGGCCACTTCTCAAGGGGAAAGTTAGAGGAAAGACAGTTGCCATGATTCCCAACCCTAATTGTTTTTCTTTTCCCTGACTGGAAAAAGATTTCCAAGGGGGGAAAAGAGGCTTTGTGATATTGGGACAGATGGAGAGAGAGGGAGGAGACAGAAAACAGAAAAGGGAGAAGAAGGGAAGGCTCTGTGCTGTTGGGACAGGTAGAGAAAATAAAAGAGAAAAAGTGACTAAGTCTGGTGAGGACCAGATAGTCTAGCACTAAGTGCAGAATTTCTTGTTGAGGGCAGTAGCCTGCAAGAGGGCACGGGGGAGAGATTCTGGTCCTGAAAGACGAATCTCATGGTTGGGAGGAAAATTAGTAGCGATCGACAAGAGAAGTTTCTGCTTCTGTAGGATTACATAACACAGGGAGTAGAGGTGAGCAATCCTATTGCAGTAATTATGACACTTTGAATAGACAGGTATGGAAAATTTTAACCATTGTGAATCAGTAAGTCTGTGTTATGTGAAACACGAAACTTCTGTGTAGCTATGATTATTTTTCTTTTCTTTAAAAATAAAAAGAAATTGAGACAATGTTATGACAATAATAGTAGACACCACTAAGACTCTGAAAAAAATGAATTCATTTAGCAAATGCAGCTGTCTGCATTACACAAGAAAGAGTTGATGCACAGTGCAAGGTTATAACAATCCGAAAAAATAGGAAAATATAAATATAAGGACTACGGTCCTTGCAAGTTATCTGAACTATAAGACTAAGCGAGCCTCAATGCTTTGTTATAACCCATTAAAGAAAAACAGAGGACATGATGCACGATGCCATCATCATAACTTTACTTTCAGTAAGAAATTAGGATCTCAATATCTAGGATTATATTTATAACAATTATAATTTGGTGGATAACCAACTAGAGCCAAACCCTAAAACAAGGACCCAATGTTATTTCAGTCATAGATGAGCACAGCAAAGAGCAAGTCTAGAATACTTGCATGAAAAAGAAAACAACAGCGACAGAATCAAAGAAGTCGTGGCTAACCCTTTTATAATTCTGCTAACAGCATATGCCAAGTATGAAGGAAACACAGATATGAAACATAGTTGCGGCATACATTTCTATCTTTAACGCTTGCTATGACAGAATTAAGCAGGGATGGGGTTATTAATCTTGTCCAATCCCCTGGCATCGACCAGATGAATGAAAATAAATATATATACATGTAGAACTACGAATGACAGAGTGAGTTCTGTCTAAGTAACCACAACAACCATAATGAAAGTAAGACAAGGAGTTAGGGTCAAGGTTGTTACAGTCGCGACCTCTCGTGTAATTAAGAAACAAGTTTTTCTAAGGAAATTATTTGCATCATACAAAAAATGTAGCAGAACAAAAACCAATTCCTGATTAAACTTTGGAAATCCATAAGTATTATCACACAGGAAATTAATTCAAGGAAAGAGTAGTAATTTCGTGGTAATCGAATACTCTCAGGATTACCCTGGAGAGATAACATTGAAAACCCTGTTGTATAGTAAAAAGGAAAAGAAATTCTGGGTCGAAACCCTGGTAAAAGTAACTCAATTTACAATAAACAACTGCAGTTCAAATTCCACATGTACAGATTCCAATACTCTTATAACATACAGCCTGTTTAATACATAACCTAAATTACTGTGGGACTATAATTAGCTGGCCTTTTGGTTAATCGTAGAAAACTCAATCCCTGCTCAAAACTCTACAAGAACAGCTTTGCTGGTTCCATCAGTCTGAGTGTAAAACCCTTACCCAGGATTTTGATGGTAAGTCTGGTAAGACGCCCCCATCAACGCACAGCTTCGGAGGCCGTAGGTGAAGTCCCTGCCAAGGAACACCGAGAAGCCATTAATAAGTGTTAAGTAAGTGTTGTTCAGAAGAGTCTTAAGACAGGAGAACCTTTTCATAAAAGAGAGAAATATTAAAATTTACCTGAACATTGCCAAGCAGCACCAGCGCCATAACCTGATCCTATGAGCGCCAATGCATGTGGGGTCTTGGAACCATGACAGAGTGGACGGAGAGAGAAAACAGTGGAAATGGAGGGGCTCCAAGAGTCAAAACCACATAACCAAATGCATTATGATTGACGCAACCTAGCAATGATCTGGAACCATAGATTTCCAAAAACCCCTGACCACCGTCGATGGGGTACCAAGCCCGAGAGCAGAAACAGCAAGAAA
>APFE030276011.1:33390-46672 GCA_000404065.3 Pinus taeda | reverse complement strand
ACGAAGCCATACGTAAAGCCGGGATTTGTTACCAACAGAATAGACAGAAAGGGGAAGTTCCAAGTAAAAGAGGGAATGCTAAAAGAGGTAATAAGTCAGCTAGGAACAGTAAAGGAAATTGCAATAGTGGAAGCAAGGGAATTGGCAAGAGGCAGAACAGTAAATTTATACAGAAAAACTCATTCAAAACTAAGCCAACCAGCGAGTCTAGAGTCTGCGAACAGCCTGCCAAAATGGACAGCGAGGGGATAGCAAGACCCCCAGTACAGTGCTGGGGTTGCGGAGGGCCTCACTACGTCAAAAATTGTTCGCAGCAAAAGGGAACCGAACAGATATCCCAAATTCATGAAGCATCAATAATCGGCAATGTAGGATGTAGCATACCGAGGATTAATGTAGCCTTGGACGACTGTTAGGCGGAATACCAGCCGACCATGGTGGAATTCGAAGATAAAATCTCATACCTTACTGTAGCTGTTTTAATTGATCCTGGAGCCACATTAAGTTATATTAGTCCTAAGGTTGTAGAGCATTGTAAACTGCAACCTGTTAAATTCAAGAATCCATGGCTAGTACAGCTGGCGACAGGAGCCAAGAGGCGAGTACTCGCAAAAATCAATAACTGCTCTCTACAGATAGTAGGACAGCGAGTAATGGCAGATTTAAATGTGCTCCCCCTTGGTTCATATGATGTTCTGATCAGCATGGACTGGTTAGAAAAGCACTGGTCATTAGTTGATTGCAAAACTAAGATTATATATTATAGGGATGAACTCGAAGTTAGGCAAGAGATGCAACGAATTAAGCAGCCAGTGCAGGTTTGACCAATAACTACCTCCCAGTTAGCAAAATGCATTAGGAAGGGGTGTCAGATTTATGCCATCCAAGTGGGCTATGATGACTCGAAGGATAAAATAGCCACGTTGGATAATATCCTTGTAATACAAGAGTTTGCGGATGCATTTCTAGAAGAGATTCCTGGACTGCCACCTAAGAGGGATATAGACTTTACTATCGAATTGATACCAGGGGTAGCACCGGTATCTCGAGCACCCTATAGAATGAGTGTACCTGATTTGACAGAGTTAAAAATGCAGCTACAGGAGTTGTTAGACAAAAATTATATCCGCCCCAGTGTGTCTCCATGGGGAGCTCCAGTGTTATTCGTTAAGAAAAAAGACGGGACCCTTCGCATGTGCATAGATTATCGTCAACTGAACAAATTGATAGTCAAAAACAAGTATCCTCTACCCCAGATTGATGAGATTTTTGATCAAGTGAAGGGTGCATCTGTATTCTCCAAGATTTATTTGCGATTAGGTTATCACCAGATCAGGATTAAGGAGGAAGACATAGCTAAAATAACTTTTAGAACAAGGTATGGCATTACGAGTTTGTGGTACTACCCTTTGGGTTAACTAATGCCACTGTAACTTTCATGTGCTTAATGAACAACGTATTTCATTGATATTTGGATAGATTTGTGCTGATATTTATCGATGATATACTGATATACTCCCGTACCATGGAAGAGCACAAGGAGCACCTTAGGTTGGTGCTACAAACCCTTCGAGAACACCAGTTATATGCTAAGTTCCGCAAGTGCAATTTCTTCAAGGAAGAAATACAGTATTTAGGCCATATAATCACAAAAGAAGGAATCGCAGTGGACCCTGAAAAGATAAGGACCATAATGGAATGGCCCATACCGAAAAATGTAGCAGACATTAGGTCCTTCATGGGGTTAGCTGGGTATTACAGATGTTTTGTAGAAGGTTTCTCAAGGGTAGCGTATCCTATTACCTCCCTACAGAAAAAGGGAAGAGCATTCAAATGGACCCCGGAATGTCAAAGAAGCTTTGAACAGCTTAAGCATCTGCTCACCACTGCACCCATTTTGAGCATAGATGATCCTAATAAGGACTATGTGGTGTGCACTGACGCAAGCAAGGAGGGCATGGGAGGTGCGTTAATGCAAGAAGGGAAAGTAATAGCTTATGAGTCAAGGAAACTAAAAGAGCATGAGCAGAAATATTCTGCCTATGATTTGGAATTGGCAGCCGTCATACATGCCTTGAAGATGTGGCGACATTATCTCATGGGGAGGAAATTTTTATTACTGACAGACCACCACAGTCTGACCCATTATTTTAGCCAGCCCACTTTAAACACGAGACAAGCAGAGTGGGTAGATTTCTTAAATGGTTTTAACTTCGATATCAAACACCTGAAGGGAAGAGAAAAGCAGGTGGTTGATGTCCTGAGTCGGAAGCTACAACGTTTGTACGAAATTTCCTTCAGTGAATGGAAAAGTCCCTTCAAGGAAATGATAAAAAAGGCAGTGGAACAAGATGCTGAATACAAGCAAATAAAACAACAAGTACAGTAGTTTACCAGCGAGAAGAATCAGCAAGGATATGAGGTAGATAATGTTGGAATGTTGTATTATAAAAAGAAGCTATATGTACCTAGTCAAAATAGTCTTAAAAATCTGATTCTCGACGAATTTCACATTAGTCACTATGTTAGACACTCAGGGTATCAGAAAGTGATCACTGTGCTTAAGAAAGAATACTATTGGCCAGGTATGAAAAATAATGTAGCCGAGTATTTAGCACAGTGTTTGGAGTGCCAACAAATTAAAGCAGAGCATCAACATCGAGCAGGGTTATTGCAACCCCTACCCATTCCAGAATGGAAGTGGGAAACCATTTCCATGGATTTTATAACAGGGTTGCCTAAGACAAAGAAGAATAACTACTCTATTATGGTGGTGGTAGACAAGTTGAGTAAATCAGCGCATTTTATACCTGTAAAATCCACCTACAGAGCTGTAAAGATTTCCCATATCTTCATGCAGAATGTGTTTAAACTGCATGGACTTTCGAAGACGATAATTTCAGACCATGACGTGAAATTCATGTCGGCCTTTTGGAAGACATTATTTGCAGAATTGGGGACACAACTGAACTTCAGTACAGTGTACCATCCCCAGACCGATGGACAAACAAAGTGGGTGAACCAGGTGGTAGAAGACTTGTTAAGAGCATACGTAATGCAGCAACCAACGCAGTGGGAGGATTATTTACACTTGATTGAATTTTCATACAACAACGGGTATCATACCTCGTTATAAATGAGTCCCTTTGAGGTCTTATACGGGTGGAAATGCCGCACACCTTCAAGCTGGGGTGGATCTAAAGACAAATTAAGTTTAGGACCATAAATGCTTAAGGAAATGGAGGATATGGTGAAAAGGGTATGCTTAAATTTAAAATCTGCCCACGATAGGCAATAGAGCGTTATCGACCAGAAGAGGAGGTTCAAAGAATACCAAGTCAGTGACCATGTTTATGTGAGGATCCAAGCCAGAAAGAGTACACTGCAATGGAGCGGGTGTGCCAAATTAGCACCCCGATACTGTGGACCATTCCAAGTCTTGGTAAGAATTGGGCCAGTGGCTTACAAGCTTGCCCTGCCAAGTCACATCCAGGTCCACAATGTCTTCCATGTCTCGGTGTTAAAAAAATATGTTTATGATCCTAAACATGTGATGCGATGGCAGGATATACACATAAGAATTATTCCAGTAGATCTGTCTAAAAGTTTCCTTTAAAAGAAAACTGATTTAGAATATTGCATGTGCAGGTCGAACCGGAAGGAGAAGTCTTGGTCGAGCCACTGAGCATTCTCAACTGGATAGAAGTACAACTGCAAAAACGAGTTATTACCCAAGTTAAAGTGCAATGGTAGCACTTTGGGCTTGATGAGGCCACCTGGGAAGATGAGGAGCTCATGAAGAAAGCCTATCCAGAGTTGTTCCTGGTCAGCGGACATCGGGACGATGTCTAATTTCAGGAAGGGGGAGATGTAATGCCTAGGTTAAATGTAACTAATTAATTTTACTGTGGTAAATGATGAACTGGATTGACAACATTATCGTTTGAATTTAAATAATAATAGTTCTCTTATTTTAAAGAGGATTGTTTTTAAAGAAAAGTTGTTTTTTGATATATAAAGAAACTGGCCACTTCTCAAGGGGGAAGTTAGAGGCAAGACAATTGCCATGATTCCCAACCCTAACTGTTTTTCTTTTCCTTGACTAGAAAAAGATTTCCAAGGGGGGGAAAGAGGCTCTGTGCTATTGGGACAGACAAAGAGAGAGAGGAGACGGAAAACAAAAAAGGAGAAGAAGAGAAGGCTCTGTGCTATTGGGATAGGCAGAGAAAAGAAAAGAGAAAAAGTGACTAAGTCTGGTGAGCACCAGATAGTCTAGCACTAAGTGCATAATTTCTTGTTGAGGGCAGTGGCCTGCAAGAGGGTACGGGGGAGAGATTCTGGTCCCGAAAGACGAATCTCATGGTTGGGAGGCAAATTAGTAGCGACGGACAAGAGAAGGTTCTACTTCTGTAAGATTACATAAAACAGGGAGCAGAAGTGAGCAGTCTTGTTGCAGTATTTCTGACACTTCGAATAGACAGGTATGGAAAATTTTCACTATTGTGAATTAGTAAGTCTATGTTATGTGAAACAGGAAACTTCTATGTAGCTATGATTATTTTTCTTTTCTTTAAAAATAAAAAGAAACTGAGACAGTGTTATGACAATAATAGTAGACACCACTAAGACTCTGAAAAAAGATGAATTCATTTAGCAAATGTGGCAGTCTGCATTACACAAGAAAGAGTTGATGCACAGTGCAAGGTTATAACAATCCGAGAAAATAGGAAAATATAAATATAAGGACTACGGTCCTTGCAAATTATCTGAACTGTAAGACTAAGCGAGCCTCAGGGCTTTGTTATAACCCATTAAAGAACAACAAAGGACATGATGCATGATGCCATCATCATAACTTTACTTTCAGTAAGAAATTAGGATCTCAATATCGAGGATTATATTTATAACAATTATAATTTGGTGGATAACCAACTAGAGCCAAACCCTTGAAATTATACGTGCACTTAGACATGTAAAAGGATATAAGAAAGAAACAGTGAATCAACTGAGACAAACTGCAAAAAACTTAATGCCGGAAATGTCTGGGCACAACATATTCATGGAAATTTACTTAGGTTAAATGGTGCCATTAACGTAGTGGAGTCAAACAATATGTGGGTGGTTAATTTATTGTGATTTTAATTGTATAATAAACAGACATAATGAACATAATAACGACCCCTTCTTAAGTCAAACTTTCCACTAAAACAAGGACCCAACGTTATTTCAGTCATAGACGAGCATAGCAAAGAGCAAGTCCAGAATACTTCCATGAAAAAAGAACAACATCGATAGAATCAAATAAGTCGTGTTTAACCCTTTTATAATTCTGATAATAGCATATGCCAAGTATGAAGGAAACACAGATATGAAACATAGTTGCAGCATACATTTCTATCTTTAACAGTTGCTATGACGGAATTAAGCAGGGATGGGGTTATTAATCTTGCCCAATCCCCTGGCATCGACCAGATGAATGAAAATAAATATATATACATGTAGAACTACGAATGACAGAGTGAGTTCTGTTGAAGTAACCGCAATAGCCATAATGAAAGTAAGACAAGGAGTTAGGGTCAAGGCTGTTACAGTCGCGACCTCCCATGTAATTAAGAAACAAGTTTTTCTAAGGAAATTATTTGCATCATACAACAAATGTAGCAGAACAAAAACCAGTTCCCAATTAAACTTTGGAAATCCATAAGTATTATCACAAAGGAAATTAATTCAAGGAAATAGTAGTAATTTCGTGGTAATCGAATACTCTCAGGATTACCCTAGAGAGATAACACTGAAAACCCTGTTGTCCAGTAAAAAGGAAAAGAAGTTCCGGGTCGAAAACCTGGTAAAAGTAACTCAATTTACAATAAACAACTGCGGTTCAAATTCCACATGTACGGATTCCAATACTCTTATAACATACAACCTGTTTAATACATAACCTAAATTACTGTGGGACTGTAATTAGCTTGCCTTTTGGTTAATCGTAGAAAACTCAATCCCTGCTCAAAACTCTACAAGAACAGCTTTGTTGGATCCGTCAGTGTGAGGGTAAAACCCTTACCCAGAATTTTGATGGTAAGTTTGGTAAGACACCCCCGTCAACGCACAGATCTGAAGGCCAGAGGTGAAGTCCCTGCCAAGGAACACCGAGAAGCCATTAATAAGTGTTAAGTAAGCGTTGTTCAGAAGAGTCTTAAGACAGGAGAACCTTTTCATAAAAGAGAGAAATATTAAACTTTACCTGAACATTGCCAAGCAGCACTAGCGCCATAACCTGATCCTATGAGCGCCAATGCATGCGGGGTCTCGGAACCATGGCAGAGCGGACGCAGAGAGCAAACAGTGGAAATTGAGTGGCGCCAAGAGTGAAAACCACATAACCAAACGCATTATGATTGACACAACCCAACAATGATCTGGAACCATAGATTTCCCAAAACCCTTGACCACCGTCGATGGGGTAGCAAGCCCGAGAGCAGAAACTGTGAGAAACAAACCTGCTCGTGCCATGTACAGGGCAAAGAATAAGAAAACTACATAGAATCCAAAGTGAGGATCGAGCGTACAGATAACCCTGTGAACATTAAATGGTAATTTCGAGATGTTCATCCATGCTACCCTTTGCAGATCGCGAGAAGGCGAGGGTCTTTCCAAAGGTGACCAGCAGTAAATGAACTCGGGTGTGTAGGATGAATCTTGGGACAGTCGTTGAAAAGTGACCGAGTGGTTGACGGATAATTGACATGGAATGCCGGAAACCATAAAGTGCCATGACATGTTACCAAGTGACGTGTCAAGGGCTAATCCCTACTTGGTAAAATCAAGTAAAGACAAAAGAAAATTATATAGTGGAGACATTACACAAAGCTTGAGATTTACCTCAAAAGTAGTGATTCTTTTTTTTTTTCTTTTAAGTAAATTCCATAATTAAAAAAATTACTCCATAGGCAAGTGTGATCTGAAATTAGTTATAATTTTTTTGGCATGTAATATTGGCTCGTAGTATTGTAACAAAACCTATTTGTAAATTAAGAATTTTATGATAAAGTAGAAATGAATATTTGTAGTTAATAAATTTGTTACATGTTTTCTTAATGTATACTTAAACTTATTTTAATATAATTATAATTATAATTTGATTAATTTTATAATTTTTTAATTAAAAATACTAATATATATATTAGTGATTAAAATTTAATGTATATAATATTAACTATGTGTATATTATAGGTTTGCAATGGATTTCCGCTTTTATTCCATAAATAACAAATGAGTAAATATATATGTTATGTCAACTTCCAATGTTAATCATCATAACTCCTTTATCTAAAATCCAAATACAAGAATATTTGCATGGTCACGTTTTATTTGTGAAAAAGAAAGAATAATGAAAGTGAACCTCAAAAGAAAAGGGATATTAAATTTCCACACTTCAATGGCTTTCCAAGGGAAAACGAAAGTATAGTATTGAAAATACACACACAATATATATGGCCACGTAATTTTTCGATGGGACTTTATATGAATTGTATGATCGATGTCAGAAAACCAATATCTTGCTCTAATATTTGGAATACTTGGAATAATATTCCGCAATCAGATATTATACCTAATGTCTCCTGAATTTCTTTGTTACATAGATTGTGTCGGATTCCCGATAGAGACTGTCGTTGCGTTTTGTTCATTTGTTAAAAACCCTAATGGTTTATGTGTTAGAAAAGGTAATAAGTTAAAACTGATAAATGTTCGATGGGATATTTTTCTAAATGAGATTTATATTGATTTGCTTATTATTCAGATTTTGTTGAGATTTATATGGATTTACTTATTATTTACATTTTTTTGAGATCTTGATTTACTTATTATATAGAGTTTTCAAAATTTTTTTAGTTAATTTTTTAAATAAAATTAAAAGAAAAATTAATTAATAAATGTGATTATTTTTTATACATAAATTGCTGCTATTTAATTTCAAAGAGCGTAAATCATCCATTTAATAAAAATTTTTTTAATTATATAGTTATATTAAACATTAATTAAAAATTAAAATTAAAAAGATTAAAAATATCATTTGAAATATAAAATCAACAATATATTTTGAAAATAGTATAAAAATACTTTAAAAAATTAATAATTTATCTTTACAATGATTATATATAACTATATATTTTATATATAAAAATATATATTAATTTTTTCGATGTAAAAATAATCTATATAAACGCTTTTCAAGAAGCATGGTCAATTACTTTCCCTTATATTTAATATAAGATTACATTGTTATACGTTATCACTTTATTAAAATAAAACAAAATACCCCGGCCTTATCAAGAATCCTTTTTAATGTTACCATATGACACCACATACATTTTTCTTATAAAATCAAAATGTCCCTCCTCCATCTATGAAGGTCATACCCATATTATTATATGCATGTTTGCCACTATAAGTTACCCATATTATTATATGCATGTTTTCCACTCGAAGTTTAAAGTTCTAGTTCTTTATTTTAGAAAGTAATTATTATAAACTTTATGATATGGATGATGATTTTTTTTTATTTTTTCTTAAATTAAAAATAATAAAATGAGTAAGTAGAGAGCTAATCGGTTTTGGATGATCATAAGTCGAAAAGTGTATCGTTATAGCATTTTTTTATAACTCGCCCATTCAACATCTCATATATATTAAATATATATATATAATATATAGTATATTAGTAATTTAATATACTGATAAACAATTGTAAAAATTTAATTAACTAATTTTTTATTATTAAATTAATTTTTATTTTTTAAAATATTATCCCTTTTTAATTTTAACTAATGTACCCGGAATGTATAAGATAAAAATTTTCCTCTCACCTTTTAAAAATGCTTTAAAGTGTTTACCAAAATTATTTTTTTAATAAAAATATGAATAAAACAACTAATATTATATGTAAAATTAATAAAATTAATTTGCCCTGCTTTAAAAATCATAAAAGTAAAAACAAGGCACTATTATATACAAATGTCATGTGATGCTACTTTGGAAATTTCATGTCACTAGAAAATATAAGTATACTCCGTAAAATATTCATTGCTCCAAGCATGCTACATATTTGCAATGATCCAACAAAAATCATTTTCAACCCTTTTTTATAAAATAAATCATTAATATCATATAATCACTACATATTTGCAATGATCCAACAAAAACCATTTTCAACCCTTTTTTATAAAATAAATCATTAATATCATATAATCACAATAACATAAGTTTATCTCCAATTATAAGAATAAGTTTATCTTAGGACAATAACATTGTAATTCTAACTAAAGTCAATTAATATTGATTATATAGAATATTGTTATTTTTTCCCTTGAGTTACAATTAAGTGGGCACCTTTCATATGTGCCCCTCAACCTATAAAATTGAGGTAAAATTGATTAAAAAGAAAAACATTTATTTAGTTGTTAATTTTAAATAAAATATTTTGATTAGTTATTAACATATTTCTTTATTTTAGTATTACAATAATATATGTAAACATTTAA
Source organism: Pinus taeda (assembly GCA_000404065.3). NCBI lineage: Eukaryota > Viridiplantae > Streptophyta > Pinopsida > Pinales > Pinaceae > Pinus > Pinus taeda. The sequence continues at coordinate 37,130 of APFE030276011.1, read as the reverse complement.
GTTTATACTATATATTTGATAGTGTATTTAAATTTATTTAGAAGATTATTCTTTATTACTATGATTTGTACTAGTATAAAATATATTTCTTTTAAAATGGATGTTCTTAGGTTAGGATTCCTAATTATTAGGAACTACTATTTTATTAGTACTTCAATCAATTTAAGGGGAGAAAATTCATTTAAGAATATTTTTACTATGGGGAGATTCTATTTAGATTTAAACTCAACTAAGTCTTAACGGGTAAGAGGATGGGAACACCAAGATCATGCTTGTCATTATTTAGCCTATGCGCTTTGTGAGAAAGAGATTTTCCATGATCTTTTCAAGGATAAGAGAGCTCTATTCTACATCTTAAAAGATATTCCTTATCGAAATTCTACAAACATGTTGTGGTTCTCATCAATGTAAAGGCGAACTTAAGGTTTCGATCAGGTAAACATAATGGAGAACTTCTTCAAGGGTACTACTATATCTCTCCAAGAGACACTTGAATCAAATTCAAGGTAAGTGAAAGAAATTTAGTTTCATATTACCATACCATTTTATTTTATAAGTAAAGAATTAATATGGTATGCAAGTTTAGGATAAGAATTCACCCTTATTAGGGACATGGAACCTCTGAAATTTTAGGTCTACTCATGATTTGGTGTTAAAAGACTGAATGGTTAGTACAGTAATATTATCCTCTTCATCTTAAGTTTTTCAGAAATGAGTTTAGGAATGGAAAGTATTTTGGACTATAATTGATTTTCCTAAAAACTATATTATATTATTTGGAAGTTGTATCTAATGCTATAAATAATATAAATAGGAGGATGTTATATTTTTGTACACAATCAATTCTTTGATCCAAAACACCATTATTTACATTATAGAAAGGACATTTAAATTTTTCTAGATGTAATGACTTTAGAAGAAAAACTAGTAATATTTCTTTTAGCTATGAGCAACATCACTATCAATGAGACACATGCAAATTATTATCTTTATCCCAACCAACACGTGACTAAGGAGAGTATTGTTGCTTAATGTCCATTGGTTCCTGTAATTGACGTGTTGCCTCTCCTTCCTTCAAAGTATCTTAGAGAAAAGTGAGTTGTGAATTTGTTGTTTGATTAAAATGAGAGAGTCTTAAGGAATATTGATAGCATAAATTCAAAACCATGATCCATTTTCCCTCCAAAATATTTAACCTCTAACTTTTCCATAGTTGCAGTTTCATAATAATTGCATTTGAGAGACATAATGTTGTTTAATCTCTTGCACTTTAGTTATTACTAAGAATAGATATGCCTTATTAGATTGGTTATCTTCTTTGTGTCTCTTCAAATATTTTCCTAATCTCTCTTACATCCTTTTTCTCCATATTTATACTTTAAGCACCTATAAACTAAACAAAAAATAAAGAGTAGAGATGAAAATGTACTTCATTACCTGACAAAAAAAGGGGGTGGGTGATAGGCATTGCACATATAGAGATAATAATTCTAATATTTCTAACCAATAATCTCTTACAAATTTCACCATATTTCATATAACTAAAGTAAGTAACACGAAGAAAGCCTTATTTCTTTGGTTCTTCCAATAAATGCTAATAGAGATCCAATCCAACATTACCTTAACCACAAGGAACGAAGGAGAAGAATACATAATCCACAATTATGCATGCAAAACTCAAAAATCTAAATATTCTAACCAAAAACTATTTATTATTTGCTTTGAAAATGACTATAAAAACAAAAAACAAAAAAATAGAGGAAGCGAGCTAGAAAGAGGCAAGGGTGAAGAGGAAACTTAAATACATAATATTCCTACCCCAATGGTTCTTCTAATTGTCCTTGTTTAAAAAACTAAATTCAAGAGGACTAAAGAACCAAGATATGAACCCATAATGTTGATGCTAAAGCCATTGTCTTCCTCACAAGCTTAATTAAATGTCTAAACATTGGCATGAAATAGCCAAAACTCTACACATAATTGCACAAAAAAATTCGTAACGATATAAATTTTCAACCACCATTATTTACCATTCTCATCATCCTTATTTCATTATCTTATACTACTAGTATGATTACATGATAAGGAATTCATTACCTAAGATTGAGGTTAAAGCTCACTTACCAAAGAGATTGGGTGACTTTCTTGATGCTCCTCTCCCAAAACAATTAGTTTGATATATGTGGTCATGATATTTATGATAATTAATTATTGATTTATGCATAATAAAACTAGCATTAGGAAATGTGACATGTAGTGTACATCTCATTTTTTATAAATTCACCTATGATAAGCTTAATGGAATTTTTTTCCCATGTATTAGCTTTGAATTTGAGCTCATTGTCTTAGATGAAAGGACCTTAAATAAATTGTATTTTCCTAGCTTATATATGGCCATGGAAAGCTTTCCATTCACTAAAAGTTACGTTTAGGAATGGATTTTATTACCGCAATTGCATTTTTTATAACAATAAATGATTTGACCATTGATTATTTAGTTATTTGGAAATTTTCGAAAAGAGTGTGTACATCTACTAAATTATTGAGTGTTGTCCCAAGTCCTTAAAATACTAATGATACACTCAATCCTTCATGATACCAATGAATTCTCCCTCTCTCTTAAGCCAAGTTACAATACTAGGAATAGTGAATTATGAACCCATTATGCTTCAAATATGCCATACTAATGGTACATTTTTTTATTTTTTATCTTTTCCAAATACTAACCCAACCACATAACATAGGTGACTTACCATAAATCTATGTAACAAGCCTTCTTAGTTAAAGTATCAAGTGAAACCTTCACAAACAACATAATACAAGCCTTCTTAGTTAAAGTATCCAGTGAAACCTTCACAAACAACATAACTAAACAATATAATTGCCATACCTTCCGGTGCTAAGCCCTTTGTGAATCATTAAGGAAAATTTTATTTTTTAAACTATGTGAAAAGAATTAGAAAATAATTGTACATTATATTTTGATTTAAAAATGAAAAAAAAACCTCATACATATATATAATTTCAATTATTAATGGTTTTTAATAATATTTTTGAATAAATTGTAAACAAAAGTTTTCTTTGCGGTAGCTACATACTCTAAAATAAAAATTTTATTTTTAAAATATTATTTTTAAACTAAAATTATTACTTATAATATCCATCATAAAAATATATTTAATTTTAATTAAATTTATTTACCTACATTTTTTATTAAAAACATTTTAAAAAACAATATAATAAAAAGTTAGAAGTCTAAATCTCTTCTCCCGCATATTATAATTAAATTTTAACGTGATCATTTAAATTTATTATTTTTATTAAAAAATATAAGAGTAAATGATAAATAATAATATGAATATGAATATGAATATTAATATTAATGAAGGATATTGTTTCACAATAACATATATTTGTTGAAATTTATTTATTAAGTTAAAATAATGCATTGTAATATGCTTCATGTTTAACTACAAATGTGAGTAGTTGCTGTAGTCATGGGTGGTTAATATCACATGTTAGGGGTAAAAAATGAGTGATCTTGCTGCTAATTTTCCTTAAAGTGTATTGTCAGATATCTTTAAGGAATACATTGAATGTTTATTTTTTATTTTTTTTGGAGGCGAGGTTTTTGCAATAAGGGTTTTTCCAAAAAAATTCTTGTTGTATAAATGATTCGTTATATATTGCCATTGTTAAGTTAAATTATCACTTTTTTCTTTCTATGGTTAAGTTAAATG